>JAJIYU010002209.1:0-31379 GCA_030144865.1 Tinospora cordifolia | reverse complement strand
AGCACGGACCCAACCCACATATTGGTTAAGTCCACTGTCAAAAGAACGGTGGTTAGGTCCAACACTCAAATCAAAGAAACATGGGGGTTGGGGTGTTACAGCTTGGTAGTTCGAGATTTTCACAACTTCTATAGCATGTTCATTGATATTTGATTTTTTTAGCATCTATTGCACTCTTTCTAATCCTCTTTGAATAAGTAATAACATACGACAATTTTGAAGATTTTACCATTTCTATACAAAAATAGAAGACAAGCAAATAAGAATGATCAAAGCAAAATCTATTGTTAAGCAAACTTAGGGCACAAACGCAGTCGAGAACAAAAGAGTGATGCAAAATCGTAGTCAGAGAAGCAAAATATACCACAATTAGTAGAGACGGATTGTTGCAGATAAACGCAAGATCAGTGCGCAAATGTAGAATCGCAACTGGAGAAGCGAGTGACTAGAAATTAAGGCACGAAGAGCGAAAATGGCGTTGCTGGATTTGAATGAATATGGTAAGTTGGTTATTCGAATATAAGGTGACATATAATGCACCACTTTTGTTGTATGGTATTTACAAAAATAAAAGGAATTTGTTGCCAATATTGAAAACATCAATGTTATTTGAATTTTTTTGATAATATTTTTAAGATATTGATATATTTTATAATTTCTTCTAAATTTTTTTTATAATTTCTTATATATATATGGAGTTTCGAAAATAAGGGGCTCCAAGGGTGAGGGGGGCCTAGGGCCGTTGCCTTTTGGGTCCTACCTCGAGGTGGGCTTTGTTTAGAGGTTAGATACTATTAAATGATTAGTAATGGTTATTCAAATAAAAGTACTAAGGTTTTTGTGGTTTTTGGTAGTTTAATTAGTTGTTGTCCTCTTTTGTTTATTTGGTGATGACAGCGGAGAGAGGAGTCTATATAAGTAAATTTCTTTATTCTGTTTTTCTATAAGATAAGAAGATGAAAAAACGAAGATAAAGATAAAAATAAAGGCGTTTCTTTCGTCGGTGGTATCTTCCAAATATCCTTTCGCTTTGCCCGCATGGTTTGACAAATCAAGTATTCGCTGTGTCATTTCTTTCCTTCTTCCTTCATGACTTTGAAATTCTAGTTACAACATCGCAAACTTCCATTTATCATTTTTCACTTTCGAAATTCCAACGCACAACAGAACTAGGGCAACCTCAATCTCGTTTCATTCACTGAGGTGTGTGTATTTCCTTTCCTTCTCAAACCCTTTAGTCAAATTGCTTTTCTTTTGATTATTTTCGATACGAGAATTCGTCTTGTTTCTGCGTTTCTTGAATTTCGTCTCTGCATCATCCTTCAAGAATTCATGGCATTTTTCATCTGTTAATTCTTTCTTTCTTTCAAGGATTCATGGGATTTGACATTAAAATCTCGAAACCTAATTGGAACGCCTGTTCCTGCACATTTATGGTGGAGATGATGTTTAACTTTTAACTAATAACTATTGCCGCTTTCGAAACTTGCATGGCCTCAAATTAATTTCATATTATAATTCTTTGGAGATGGCAGTTATGCAGAGCCAGATCATCTGTAACGGGTGTAGGAGCGTTCTTCTTTATCCTAGAGGAGCCGCAAATGTTTGTTGCGCAATATGCAATACCATTACCTCCGTCCCCCCACCAGGTATTCTTCTTAGGCTTCTTCTTTGCCCCATTTTCTTTGTGCTGTATTTGAAGTGACATGAAACTCTGCTTGTGAAGCACAAATGAGGAATTTCTCTCTCTCTCTCTCTCTCTCTCTCTCTCTCTCTCTCTCTCTCTCTCTCTCTTTCTCTCTCTCTATCTCTGTCTCTCTCTCTCTCTCTTTTTTTTTTTTTTTTTTTTTTAACTTTTGTACATCATAGGAGAATGAGAGTGCTCATGTTTAACCTTGCCATTTCATTTAGTTGATCCCATATGGTTAGGGAAAAGGATATGCTGGGTGAGTTTTTTTTTCACCATGCCATTTCAATCATTCCTTGTAGATGATTGGTTATACTTTTATCAGACTTTAAAAAAAAACAAAAAGAAATTTGGGATCTGGGCTATGGCTTTCTCGAAGCTCATTGACCCAAAAGAAGTTGGCATTCATCAGTTGTTTGACCAAAAAAACAATTCCTTTGAGAAGCTGGTTTAGGATTGAAAGATCCAAGCTTTTTGTGAATCCCTTGGGAGCTGGGATTGAGTTGTTGTATCAATTGGATGAGCCAACAATGTGGAATGGTCTAATGGTCCTGCCGTCCTGGTAGACATGTCTACTACTTTAGTTAATGTATTGCTATTTTTGTGAAGATGGACTTTCGTAATTACTAATAGCCTTGATAAGACTGTTAAATTTGAAAAGAGCCCAGAAAGTGTTTGTTTCATTTCATTTCGCTGGGCCTTGGCATTGCAATTTACCCCACTTTGGTAAGTTTTCTTAATTTATGAGTAATGTCATCATAATATCACTACAACCTTTCCAAGAGTCTTACGAACATCCATATTGTCTCCATGCAATCCAATTTCTTATTTTGCACTTTGCATGTGACACTTGTTCTGTTTGATTGTAGAAATATTTGTGTTAGTTGTTCTTTAGAAGTTTACTTTTTATGTAGGGATGGAAATGTCTCATATTGTTTGTGGTGGTTGCCGGACATTGTTGATGTATACTCGTGGAGCAACAAGTGTCAGATGCTCATGCTGTCACACTGTAAACCTTGCAAGAACAGGTTTTTGGTTTATGCTGATTTCTAGTTTTAAAATTTTCAAGCTTAATGTTTGTATCACTAGTTGGTTTATTTCTAATTAAAGCTTATGCAAGTTGTTATGGATATGCCAAACTTGTGTCATGCATTTTGTACTTGGACCACAATGGGATGGAAACTCACACCATAAAGAATGGATAAAATCTGTTCTATGTGTGCCTAATACTATGGTTTTTAAAACACATGATCGTGGTTTATGAAAGGGGTTTTATGCTAGTATGAAACTTGTTTGCAAACACAGTAGGCACTTGTTTGATGAATTTTTGTGCTTGTTTATGGCTCCCTTCAGGATGCTTACACATCTTTTCTTTCTTACCAGAAGAGTTTCTTGTGTTCCTGCTGGACAGTTTACCTATGATGTTGCTCTCTATATTGTTGTCATAATTCATGAGGCTAATGGGTTAATGTCAGAGGACTAGTGAAATTCAATGATAGCTGCTAGTAATTCATCTTTCTTTCTCTTTCTGTGACAAATAGATTTTAGGCAGCCTGGATGCGTTCCATATTATATATTCATGTTAGTTTTGGATGGATACTTTAATGGCCTGTAGAATTTGTCATTTTAATTTGACTATTCTGGATCATATAATGAAAATAAAGAGTGGTAATGTATTTTTTCATATAGTGATGATTCTATTTGTCATTGATGATTTCTCAACACTCTAATTAATCATATCAACCGTCTGAGCAAAGTTTCTGTGGTTGTATTTGAAGCTTCCCATCAAATTGCACGTGTGAATTGCGGTCAATGCACTACAATGCTCATGTACCCTTATGGAGCACCTTCAGTTAAATGTGCAGTTTGTCAATATGTTACAAACATCGGGGTAAGTTGAGATGATTGTGCTTTGGAATTCTCTCTATTTCCATCAATTGCACTTAAGAAAGATATGGTGAGTCTACCAGTTCTTGCATGTCATAAATGATATTTTATCTTCTTTTCTTATGTGGTGTATAATGAGACATTTTCTTTTTGGGAATTGCAATTTTTTCTTTAACAGGAGCATTCCTGAAGGTTCTTTCTTCTATCACAAATTACTTTGAAATTTGTAGTTTTATAGTTCTAACATTGGGCCAGTAGTTCTAATGTTGACCCCTTCTTTATAAATTTAGGAGCTATTTCTGTATGACTGAAATCTGTCCATAAGGATGCTATTCATTAATGGCATGATTCTGGAAGGAAACATTCATCTGTTTGCCTTCATACTTTTGACACCATTTAAAGAAGTATACTTTAGAGTAGTCTCTGAAGCATCAACTTGTTTACTCGGGTTTAGGAAGTTAGGGTGCAACACCTACCTATCAGAAACACTTATAAATTTGAATTCATTCAAAGGACTGATGCCTATGTAAGTGAAAGCCTAAAATAGACCACTTTCTTAGTTATTGAGCATGGATAAAGCTACTGATTTTAAAAGTTATGAATTTCCTCTAGGTTAAACGAGAAAATTATTGAATTCTGGGTAATTCTGGCTCATATCTGTCTATGAGAACACAGGTGATGCCTGTTGAACACAAAGCACAAGCCTTCCATTTCCCTCTCCTTGTGATGGAGCTGGGAAAAAGAAGAATAGAAGAGAGAAATAAAATTTTACTAAATTAGAAGCAAGTACTCATTAGCACACAAGAGTTAAAAGATGGACTCGTACTGTAATTGGAAATGTAGTCATTCATAGAATGGCTTAGTCCTACTAAACTTGAATAACTAAAATCTTGAAGTGGAGATTACCAAATCAATGAGCATATCCACTCTTGCATGCAACATTTCTCTTAACAAAATCTTGAAGAACCCAAAGGGGAACTTCATGCTAGCATAATTAAAAAGTAGGAAACTTGAGTAAGTGGCGTCATGATATAGGGGACATGAGATAAAGTAGCCAAAGAGTTCATAGTCAAATTGTCTTATCAATTGACGAAGCATCATAATAACAATTACCAAGTTGACAAAAAATACATGCTTCATGGTCTCAATAGACATTGCTTCTGCTCCCATGTTTTTGCAGTTTGATAAGCAGGCTCAACAGTAGTAGATGGATGTTCAAGAAGAAATATGGAGGATTTATTGCAACATCATCTTATCAATATTTTTTTTTATTTTTTATTTTTTATTTTTTTGGAAAAAAAGATTGATAAGATGATGTTGCAATCAATCTTTGAAAATAGAAGAGGAGCTTTCATTTACACTTCTAAGTTTTAGAATGGCAGATTCAATTTTATTATCGTCTCAAGCAGTCGTTAACCAAGATGGGTGGAGGAATATAGAGGATTCATTGCATTCATCATTTGAGTGAACAATGATCCTTTAGATAAGATTGTTGATAAGGTAGATTTAAAGGAAATAATATTTGAGGAAAAGATGAAAAGCAAAATATGAAAGAAAAACAAGCTAGTGAGATATCAAGACCATATCCCCCTCTAAGGATCAAAAATTCAATTTTGACTTGACTTTGGCCGCTTAAAAACTAAAATTGACTCAAAGAAATTTGGTTCCACATTGAGATTTTTTTTTGGTAGAAAAATTCACTAAATTAAAGAAAATTAAGAATTTATGCTTATATATTTAAATATCTAGATTTCTTTATAGCATAAGTTAAAACTAATATAAATGGACACCTATATGTATAAAAATTACATAGTAGTGACCTAACAAAATTATTCTTGTTAAGTGGGTTGATGAATTTAAAATGACAATTTTTTATTTTAATTTTTTTTCTTTGTTTTATAGTGGTTTGCTTCTCGACCATATAATTTGCTAGTTTAACTTCTACCTTGCTTAATTTATTAGTATATTATCTAAGAAATTCATTGTCTTTTCATCTTGATTTATAACAGTTAACTAAAAGATGGCTTTAGAATCTCTTTTAATTTATTTATGATATTTATTTATCTTATTTTAATTATATTTTTTTCATTTGTTATGCTTCTTTTCTTCTCTTTTAATTATTTTTTCACATATTTTATTGCTATGTTTGTTGGCTAAGTTGAAAACAATGCATAATTATTGTATTTTGTTTTTCATTGATGAAATAGCATTCTTTTTACTTCTATGTCAAAGAAGTTTCTTGAATTTTGTTTCAAGTTAATCGAAATTTTTTTTAAATTTCTCAAATTGAAAATTTGAGCTAATGTTAATCAAAATTTGTCTTATTTTTTTTATTTTTTTTACTTGTTTTTGCATCATTGATTTTATACCTACTTTGCACTTTGATGGTTGAAAAAAAAAGGGAAAAAGTTGTGGAAATTTTGCCAAATTTTGGAAAATCTTTTAGCCGTGTCCCCATTGAGAAAATTGGAAGTTGGTATAGTAGTTTGTAGATATTTTGTGGATGATACATGGTTCACCATTGAGGAAGCTAACAATCAAAGGTTGTGATGAAAGTCTTCACTGCCCCATTAATAATAGATCAAAGTTTGGTTTGATGTCAAATTTACAAACTAAGGAGAAATCTTATTGAGGAGTTTATACAAATAGTCAAACAATCCATTAAATACCCTTTAATGAATAGGCTCAACAATTTCGGTCGGGATCTCTTCTGAAACCTTATACGGGCTGCTCGACCGGCATAATAGTTAGACAAGTCTACTTCTCAGTCAAACTTGCCAACTATTGTTAAGCCTTGCCATCGAAACATTTATAGTATTTAGAGTGCAACAATAACAAGTTAAGCGGAATAATATAATAACAGTGGAAATCTTTAACATTAATTACATTAACAAAGTCTAGTTCAAATTTACAATTTTTTTCAAAACTTGTACATATTGATTTAAAATACCAAAAATAGCAAAACAAACCAACCTACTTGGGATAAGGTGGAAAAGATTACGCGATCAGTACACCTTTCCACCGAATGAACTTAAAATGTTAAGAGTAGTGAGCTCAATATCCACTTGAGTCCAATGAGTAGCAAAAGATATATCTACGTAAGTTTAACATTCTATATGCAATGCAACAAGCAAAATCACAAGCATTCAAATAAAAATACGACAACGAATAACACGCACAATAATCAATATATAAAAATGCAGTAGCCTAATATGCCATGAAGTATGCCATGTTTCAAGGGTCCAGTATTTAAACTCGAATCCTTTTTTTACTTTAAGGATCCTCTGGTCATACTGCTATTCTAAATGGATGTGACCATCATCCAGGCCATACTGCGATATCAGTCGTTGATCGTGGTCCACTGACCAGGCCATATTGTCATATCTCGACAATCGTGACTCACCGTCCAAGCAGTACAGTCGCCACTTACGAACTAGTAGAGTGTGTCATGCACCACTCTAAGTATATCTAGAGTGTATGAACGTACTACTCTTATCTCAGGACTATCACGATCCAATGTCTGCACCTCAGAACCTTTCATCATTAAGCCAGGTCAACACATCTGAAGATATGTCAATCAGTCCTATCTTAGAGTTATCACGATCCAATGTCTGAACCCCATTACCCTTTCGTATTTAGTCAGGTCGGCACATCTGAATATCCGTCAATCAACTCTATCTCAGAACTATTATGATCTAATGACCGCACTTCGGAACCTCTCACCTTGAGGCCAGTTGGCACATTTGAAGATCCATACTCGTATCTCAGGACTATCACGATTCAATGTCCGCACCTCGAAACCTCTCATCCTGAGGCCTGGTCGGCACATTTGAAGATCAGTCTTATCTCAATGCAATATGCAATGCATGTAGCACCCAATTTTGCAATAACTACAAGTAGAATAAAAGATTAAGTAAATACATCAAATTACTACTCACATCCTAGATCGACTGGCGACGTTCTCTTGGTCGCCAGTCGTGTCTCCCACTATTGAGCCAAATACCAAAAGGTCACATTGTTAACACATGTTTTGCTTTTGGTATACACTATATAACCTTTTAACAAATTTTTTACGATACACGTTAAAGAAGAAAAATTAATTATTTCCTATGTTACGCATTTTTTTCATTTAAAGTGAAAGAATTACAACAACTTCTTGAAACATTCACCGGAGCTCACATGGAAGGGATAACGATCGCTGAAGATTGGAGGACTAGTGGCTGGAGGACTAGTGGCTGGAGGACTGGAGACTGGAGGACTTCAGAAGCTGAGATTCTGAGCAGTGATGGTGACGAGGCGGGGCTCGAGGTCAAGGAGGAGAGCACGTTGGCGAGACGATGGGTACCAGGCAGTGGAGTAGGTAGAGCAAGTTTAGAAGGAAATGGACAGCCACGTGTCCCTAACAAAGGGATGGACATTGATGAAGGGCCCATAGAGTGCTGGGGGGTGATTGAAGATGAGACAAATTGGCCTAGGGATGTTCCTCATATTGAGCCAGGCCAGGGCTACTGGATTAAGATCCCCCACCCAACTAGGCCCAAGAAAGAACAGAGGCACAATGTGGGCCCAAGTGCGCAAATGGATAGCAATACAATAATGTTTCAAGAGGCGGGCTAGGAGATAAGTAGGCCCAATCGAGATGTAAGCCAAAAAATGCACAGAAGGCAGACCAGCTCTACCTCAAAGTCTACAAACGAGTGGGAAAGGCCCATGAAAGAAATAAGGAAGGGGTGTTGGCTTGTTGGGACGCCCAAAGGAATGAAAGTGATTTAGATTCGAACTTGGACTCAGACCCGGACTATTACACAGATCAAATTGAGTCGGAATGGGTCCTTGAAACACAACAAACAGAAGGAGAAACAAAGGAGACTAATAATAGTACGACAAGTGGCTTAGACAGCTAGAACGAGGAAGAGCACAATCAAGTATGTGATCATCGCTCTAACTTTTCTCAACCTCAATCTATTACTAGAACAGAAATCCCTAGAACGTGTTTGGTATCTACCAATTCTTGTGACGGACGAGGACGGAAGAAGACATGGTGGGAGAGCATGTAGAGTCAGCAGATCAGCCTTCCAGAGGGGCAGACTCAAATGATGATTCAAAGTAGCTACAACGAAGTGAAACAAAATACTCAGGAGGTGGAGTTCGAATCAGTTCGAGACTTTTTGCTCTTGATCAACACACGACTGATCGTAGTTCAGTAAATCCCAAGGCGTCTCTTTAGGTCTTTTTAATTTTTCATGAAGATCTTGAGCTGGAATACTCGTAGTTGCTGTTACTTGAATAAGAGAAGGCTAATCAGAAAGACTATGACAGCGGCAGAGGCGGATTTGATTGCTCTCCAAGAAACCAAAACATCTAAATTCGGGCAGTCTCTAATTGCTGAGTTATGGAAAAGAGGATTTGTGGATTGGGCTTCTATTGCTACAGAGGGGACAACAAGGGGATTGCTAATTCTTTGGAATGTCAAATACATCACTGTGCTAGAAAGGTGGGAAGCAATGCATTCCTTAACAATCAAAATTGGTGGGGTTGGTGGGAATGATTGGTGGTTTACGAACGTTTATGGCCCATGCGATAAGGAGGGTCGGGTTGATTGTCTGAATGAACTGGCTACTATGTCCTCCAGCATTGAGGTTCCCTGATGTATTGGAGGCGACTTTAATATGGTTTGACACTTTGGAAAAAAGAAGAATTGTCTGAGCATATCCAATATCAAGCTCATGTTTGACGATTGGATCAATGAAATGGATCTTCAGGAACCGCAGCTAAAAAATATGCGATTCACATGGAGTAATGGTCACAATAGGCCTTTCATGTCCAAGTTGGATAGATTCCTGTTCAACAAGGAATGGGGAGATAAATTTCAATATCAAAGGGTCTGGGGCATGTAAAGGATAACGTTTGATCACTGGTCAATCATGTTGGACATAGACGAAGTTAAATGGGGGTCGACTCCTTTTTGGTTCGAGAACGAGTGGCTACATCACCCCAAATTCAAGGATATGGTGGAACAAGAATGGGAGGGTGACCGAAGTAGAGGGTGGGAAGGATACAGAATAATGATGAAGCTAAAAAACTTAAAAAGAAGATTAAAGGAGTTGAGTAAAGGGAAGATAGCAGAAGAAGAAGCAAGGAGGCATGATCTGATGGAAGCATTACGGTTGCTGGATGGAATACTAGAGAGGGAAGATAACCCAGAGTTACTTGATGAAAGAAAGAAGTTGACTGAGGAAATTCATATGCTGAAATGCAAACAGGAAAGGAGAAGCAGGCAACGAGCCAAGATGAAGTGGGCCAAGTAAGGAGATGTCAATTCGAGATACTTTCATAAAATTCTATCTTTGCGGAAGTCTAGAAGTATGATTTCAAAATTAGAAGACAGGTTCGAAAATCTCAAGAAAAACAAGACAGACATTGAGATTCTAATTACCCTGTATTTTAGTGACCTTTTTAAGGAAAAATCTGATCTTAAATGGGGAATTAACAGAGTACAGTGGCAAGGTATTAATGCAGAAGACAGAAGGTGGTTGGAAAGGGACTTTGAAGAAGATGAAATAAAAGAGACAGTCTTCAGTTGTGATGGAGGCAAGGCCCCTGGTCCTAATGGCTTTACTATGGCTTTTTTTCCAACAAACACGGAATAGAGTGAAGCTAGGCATTTTGGCCTGTATGAATGAAGTAGTAGTGAGGGTTTGAAGCGAAGGAGAGAAAGACGACATAATCAATAGGGAAGGTGAACGAAACTTATTTGTCTCCTCCCTAAGAAGCATAACTCCATGTGAGTTGAGGACTACCGCTCGATCAGTCTCACAACAAGTTTATACAAGATCATAGCCAAGATGCTAGCCAATAGACTCAGAGTTGTTCTTCCATCCACCATCAGTGAGCACCAAATGACTTTCGTTAAAGATCGTCAAATAATAGGTGCCATCCTAATTGCGAACGAAGCTGTGGAGGATTACAGAGGAAAGGCGGGATTGCTGTTGAAAGTCTAAAGCATATGACTTTGTGCAGTGGAGCTTCCTAGATTTTGTGTTAACACAAAAAGGATTTGGGGAATAATGGAGAAGATGGATAATGGGTTGTCTTCAATCAACAAGCTATTCGGTTTTCATTAGTGGCAGACCCAGAGGTAAGTTTGATGCTCACAGAGGTGTGAGGCAAGGAGTCCCACTTTCCCCATTTTTGTACACAATACTAGTAGACACTATAACCATAATTGTTGAGAAAGTTGTGGAATTAAGGTGGATGGAAGGAATGATGGTAGGAGAAGACAAGGTCCAACTCATCCACTAAATCTTCGCTGATGATTGCCCGATTTTCTTGCAAAATCGGAAGGACATAGAGGTGATTGTAGAATCCCTAAATGCATTTTGTTTCTTATCAAGATTAGAATTAAACAAGCAGAAGAGCCAGGTTCTGGACATAAATATGGAAGATGAATTAGTGAACTGTTGGGCCCAAGATCTTAGGGTATGGTCTGGAAATTGGCCAATTCAGTATCTAGGAGTGCCTTAGGGGATAATTCGATCAGGGCAGGATTTTGGGATTTAATGTTGCAAACAATCAGAAGAAGAATTGTTGGATGGAAGAAGAGTTTCCTATCACGAAGAGGTCGTCTGCTGCTGATAAAAATAGTTTTGGACACCTTATCTACCTATTTTTTGTCTATCTTTAGAATGCCAAAAAAAGTGGCAGTTGTCATTAAGAAATCCATGAGGGATTTGCCATGGAAGCATAATGAGGATCAAAGGGGATAAACCCTGGTCAATTGGGATCAGGTTTGTAGAGGCATTGATCAAGGGGGCTTGGGCATAGGAGGCTTGAAGAGGAGAAATATAGCTCTAAGAGGAAAGTGGCTATGGCAAGTGAAGGTGAACCCCAGGGCACTGTGGGCTGGGATAGCGAAGAGCATCCATAGTACCAAGGCACAGGGATGGGAAGCTGGCATTAAGAGGAGATGTAGTCATCACTCCCCATGGAAGGACATATATATCATATATGGAAAATTCATATACAATATAATATGGAAGGTGGGGAACAAGGATACGGTGGATTTTTGGGGGGATATTTGGTGTAGCATAGGAAGGTTAAAGGAACAATTTCCTAATGTGTTTAGACTTTCTGCTAAGCCGGTAGCGCCAATTTCTATATTGAGAACTCGCACCATGGAGGGGGATGGAACCTATTGGGGATGGAATCTCCATCTTCGGGGCAATATAAGAGAAGGGCATGTTGCAGAGTTGAGTGAATTATTGTCAATTCTTCACAACTTTCATCTAGAGGAGACGACTAAAGAGGATTGTCTTCAGTGGAGTGGAGAAACTAACAAGAAGTTTTTAGTGAGATCCTTCTTGGAAAAACTTTTTGCAGAACCGGCTCAGTAGCCACCAGTCCCAACAACATTCATTTGGAAGACTCTCGCTCCTACAAAAGCTCGCGTTTTGGCATGGTTGATCAGCATGCGCAAACTGAACACAGTAGACAACCTTCAAATTTGTCTTCCACATCTCTATCTGAACCTTTCGATCTGTGTTTTGTGCAAGAATAACTTGGAGATGGTCTAACATGTTTTTGGAGAGTGTAGGGTGGTGAAATAGTTATGGCGTTGGAGTCAAAAGCATAGGAGCATAGTTCCCCCTCGTGTAGATCAATTGTTCCAGATTTTAAATGAAGTTTTAGCTTCCAAGCTACAACATTATTGGAAGTTAGTTTTGTTCGCCGTTTGGTACGCCATCTGGGAGGAAAGGAACACAAGAATGTTTTTGGATAGAAGCAACTCGGAATGACTTGTTTGGGAGAGATCTAATATTTTGTTCGCCACTTCGATCTCCATGTCAAAATTAGGCAAGGACATAAGTTCGCGGAATGGTTACGCAATGGAGAAAATATCGTTAAAGCTATGTAGTTTTGTTGTCGTGTTATTCATGCCTAGATATCTCGTTTGGCTATGCTTGTAAACTCTTATTATTATTAATATACTTTCTAGTTTCCTCTCAAAAAAATAATGTTATATTTATGACATTACATAATGAATTATAGCCTTATATGTTAATCAATTAACATTATATAACCTTACATGTAATCAAATAATATTTTAGGAAGATTAATTGTATATATATAACATTGCATATACATATAATATTAATCTATACATTATTTCTCCAACTGTATAAATGCAAAATTAATATGTCTATTGATATCTAAAAATCTTAATTTTGGTGTCATTGAGTTATGAATTTCATTTTGGACATTTTAGTACCCATCAATTAAAATTTCAGTGCCAATTTGTATACTCCCTATGTATTAACGTCCACTTACCATATAAATTCTCAGGGTCCACATTAGTACAATTAAACTATAGATCTGTGTTTCACTCGTTAAAAACTACACTAGAAAAATTGTAATTCAGAACTCTTATAACTATTTTGAATTAAAAAGAGGCAAGAATTATATATCCAAAGTGACGGATCTTTGATAATGGACAGATTTTTCTTACTCTTTTTTCTTTCTTTTTCTCCTTTTTCTTTCTCGGTTTGCTCTCTCTCTCTCTCTCTCTCTCTCTCTTCTCCTTTTCTCGGATGGAATTGTCGTGAGCATGAGAGATGAGAGGAAGACTTTATATGGTGATTGATTTTGGTGGGCCCCCCCTCATTAATGTTATGCTAACCTCCTTGTTGCTCTCATCCTCCACCTTAACCATATTATCTACTCATTTATATATTTTTTCATATATATACATATATATAGATATGTATATATTTATATATATATATATATATAGATATATATATATATGCACATATATATGTATATATATGTATATATGTATTTCATTAATTAATACAATTAATTCATTGTATTAATTCATTTCATTTTTTTCAACTAAGCTTCCACTATGAATTTTATTATTATTATTATTTATTTCTCATTTAATATACACATTAATTAATACAATTGTTGTAAGTCATGTATTTTCATTTATAATTCATTAATTCATACATGAAAATACATGTCGAACTTGTCAACTTAATGTCCAAAATACGGGTCGTTACAATCTCATTGAAGGAATTTTATTTCTAAAGAGAGTGGGGAGGCATTGGCATTAGAAACATTGAATGAAATCAATGAATAGTAAAGTTGCTTTTTTTTTCCCCTTATGTGATTCACAACCAAAGGATACGATCCAAAAACAGAGATTTAGAAAAAGACCGTTTAAAACATATTGTTTACTTGGTAAAATTATTTAAAAATAACTATTTTCGGATTCAAGAAACAAAATGCATTTTTGAGTTTTCAGTTACAAAAAACTATACATATAACATACCAAACACGGCATAAATATCTTTCTGTCTTGAATTTCTTAGGAAATTCGCCTATGAAAGGTTGCGGAGAATTGTTATAAGAAATATTGAGGTATAGTATTTGATGCAAAGTAACAAGTGAGTTCTTGGAATTTCTAGAAAATCTACTTATAAGAGTTTGTGGAAATTGATCTTCCTTGCTGTGTATTGGATTCTCTGACCAAGTTGGTGATGAACTTTGGTAATTGTGATATACTCAATTTTGGCAGGACTCATGCCTCATGGTGTGTTGAGGGTTCCTTTAGTCTTTAATTCTTTAGTTTTGTGAAACATCATCCTTGCAAAATGCTTTTGTTCCAATGGAAATTAGTCAAGTTCCCCACTGGAACTTTTCAATTCTCAAGGAATGTTGTTGGTCTCAAGATTTAAGTGATTGTCTCACTGAGCTGGAAGTATTTCAATATTAGAGGAAGGTGTGGACTCTTGGTCAACCAGTTTCTTTTTTTAGTTTTCTTGCATATCTTTCTTTACTGACTGTTTTGAGTGCTCTTTTTAAGGAAAACCTTCGTCCCATCCAATCTTTAAGCTTTAGGGTTTATTTTATTTTATTTTACTTTTTTGGGTTTATTATATTAAGTTAATTCCCCTATTGTTTTTGCAATCAATTTACTTAAAAAAAAGGCTAATATATATATATATATATAACTTCCAAAATTTTGATTTTAACTCTCTTGAAAATCAGAATTTATTTGGGGAGGTTTAAATTGATATGGAGAAGTTTTGCAAAAATTTGCTACATTACAGAAGTTTAGAGAATTGTTGCGTGGGTGCTAACATATCTATAAGTATTGTAATATATGCTAAAAACTAACACAAATAAACAATTTAGTGCATAATAGCTAGAAATATTCTAACAAAACAATTTTGTGAAGGTCGATTGATAAGTTCAATATAGTAGCTTTTAGTATTAATCATTTTTATATGTTTTGCAGTAGGTTGCTTCTTGACCGTATTCTTCTGCCAGTTTGACATTCCTTTTACTTAATTTATTAACTAATTATTGAAATATATTACTATTTCATCTTCTTTTTTAAGATTTTAACGAAAAATCTAAAAGAGGATGGTTTATTTCATAACTTCTTAGCTTGTTAGATTTGTCTTTTATGTTAATGGAAAATTGAAGTAATAAGTATAGGTTATCATTGTGTTGATGTTTCTAAATAGATAATTAGGCCATATGGACCTCTTAGATAGGTTGAGCAGTTGTTTTTTTTTTTTCCTTTTTCCTTTTCTCTTTTCTGCTGCTATTTAGGGTCTTACATTTTTTACAATGCCTTGTCCACCTTGCACTTTTCATTTTGTTGTCATTGATATCTTCATAAAATTTCTATTAAAAAAATACAAAACACACACGAAAAAGACCTAGAGCGAATCGAGGGTTTGGAACTTGTAAAGCAATGCGAGATATAAGAATTATGACACACCATCAATAATTGGTGTCAATAGCGATAGATTCTGCAATAAATAATGTCCTTGCTTGGATGTCCTGTAGCTTATTGCAAGTTAGGACCCGTGACTAAAGCCATCTTGCATTTTTGTTTTTGCTTGGACAGAGGAGGTGGGAAGAAGACAATATGGGGAAGAGAAAGACAGGTTAAATTCAGAACAGATAACATTCAGAGATTATGATAAGATAGAGAATGACAACAGAGCAGCAAGTGATATGAGAATTGAGGTGGGATCATGGGAAGAAACTAGAAATAGAATTGGGTGAGTAAGATGAAGGAAGAGAGATATAGCAAAGAAGATATTGAGATGTGTGAAGACTTGAGATGGAGATCCAGGAACAGGGAAGGAGTGAGGAGGCATGACAAAGGGCATTGATAGCGGGAGTGAGTCAAATTAATGCAGGATACACATTAGTTTTAGTTTCATTAGGATTTTTGTTCATTTTATTTATTTATTTATTTTGGAGTTCATTTTATCAGGATTTCAATGGAGTTTGAGTTGTTCAAAAACCCTAATTGGCATCAGTTTATAGGTGATATTAGTGATAAACACTCTTGGAATATAATTTGGGAAGACACTAATCATTGATTGAATGAAAATTTTGTTTGCTCTCTTAATCTCTCGTTCATTCTTCACAAGGTTTCCACACCAATATATGCATCACAAAGATACCAGAAAGGAGATTAAAAGAACAGTGACAGTGTAAAAAAATAAAAGAGGAAAAAAAAAAGAAAGAAGAAAAAGTACGGAGAAGAGGAGTAAGAAAGAAATCTAGCAGAGTTGTAGAGAAGCAGAGGTAAGCACATAGGATTTGGTCTGCAACTGCTGTGACTAATCTTTAATAACATTTTGTAGCTGTCTGGAAACAACACAAATATAATATTAAAAAATAGATTTAACAATTTTTGACATGCATGACTTTCTTCAATTTGTCTTCAATTTTCACAAACTTTGATAAAAACTAGTATTATACAAGGTATGGTTAAGGCATTAGATTTAAGAAATGGGAGTCTTGGGTGTCCTAAATTAAACTAAAGAATCCTACTAATTTAAATTACTGATATGCTAACAGAAGTAATTGCAATATTATTTTAACTCTTTTATTTATTTCTACATCTTGTTTAACCAACTCTACTTCTTGCGTGGTCTCTTCCATTCCCTTCAGTTTCTCTTCTCCATATGTTTGTTTTTATCTAAGTTTAGGAATGACACAGGAAGTGCTTATATTATAGATTATGGTGATTGTGGACCGAAGGACAATAAGTTTCTAACCTCAATTTAGTAAACCGTAGTTGACTTAAGAAAACTCTAATGGAAATTTGGTAACATTTATTGGTTTTTATGACAATCTATGTGGGAGAACTCAATCTTAATTCTCTAGCACATTTTACAACTTGAATGTTGCAATTTCCTAGAGGTAGTAATTATAATTTTTGTAATTAATGACAGTCATATATGTGCATATTTGGAGCTTTTGTGTTGGAACTTTGAAGCATCTTACTGGAATTAAGCCAACATTTATTGTCATTACTTGGAACTAAGGTTTTGCTCAGGAAAGCATAAGTCTTCTAGGTAGTAACCATGGTGCATGTACAATTTTTTTTATTTTTTGAGGACTTAAAAAAATTATTTTAAAGCCTAATTTTTTTAAAAAAATAAGTAATATATTAAAATAATAATGTATTATTTATTTTAATATATTATCTATTTTACACACAAAATATGTATAGGAGCGAGGGACTAACTAATAAATAAATCGTTTTTAGGAACCTTTAAAAAATTATTTTATAGTTTTCCTTACACTTGTCTAGACCTTGGCCAGGTCCCACCTCACCTTATAAAGGTTTATCATCTAGATTTGTCTTTTCACCTTGGCAACACTGGCATGGAGGGTTCTTATATGTTAATCTTTTATATAGGAGAGTTTGGCCGTGCTAGGATGATCATATGAATTTGAAATCTTTGTACCTTTTTGAGATTATCTCTTATCTCTAAATATCTTTCGTAGATTTCTTATGTTCCATTTGATATGCGAAGATAAAATAAGAATATTTCTATAAGATTGGATTGAATAGAACAATAATAAGATAGGATTAAAAGTAAAATACTCCTACATTTGGTGGTATGTTGGCAGTGGAACAAAAAGCAATTAAACTAAAAAATTAAGTTTTTCTTTTCTTTTTTTTTTTTTTTTATAAATGAACCTAGAATTTTTTATTTTGTGATTTTGCAAAACTGTCCCACCAAAATTGGTAGGTTGTTTTTATCTCACTAAAGTGGAACAAACGAGCATGTGGGATTAGTTTTATCCCCTACCTCACTCCCAAACATGGGATTGAATTAAAATTTAGTTCAATTTGATCCAATCCTAGGTTCCAAAAAACAACCCCTTGGAGTAATGAGTATACTTTATCTCAAAAACATACCCCAATCTTCTAGGCCTCATCTTTTATATGGAAGGCTCGAGTGTCCATGAAGGTGAAGATGTTGGGGTGGTTGGTATGTCTAGCAAAACTCAAAATAACTAATAACCAATAGTGTGAAGGCGTCACCTACATGCTTAGCCCCCTCGAGTGCCTAGGCCCTCTAGGGAGATAGTTATAATTTATTTTCTTTTTGAAGGGGCTTGAAAATTATTTATTTTAAATCCTAAATTGATAAAAAATTAAATGATATCTTAAAATAAGTAATATATCATTTTTTAAATATATATATATTAAAAATTCTTTAGGGATATCTAACTAATTATTTTATAGTACACCTTATACTCACCTAGGCATTGTCTCACCTTATTGAGGCTTACTGCCTCTATAAGGCATTATAGACATTACACATCCTCGTTGACAACATCCAGAAAAGAAATTAGAACATGACTGTACTCCCATCTTATTGTTACTTGTGTAGGAAAGCAAGTGAAGACATCACAAACATTTTTGAAAGATTCGTAATTGGGAAGGAAGTTCAAAAAATATGGAAAGCAAGGATTGGTATATTGGGGGCCATAGAAGAGGATAATATGTTTACAATCCTAGTTGGTTGAAGGGATCTCCCCAAGACATTGTTGGACATGCATACTTTTTGTTACATGGTATGCATTGTGAGAAGAGAGGAATAGTAGATTGTTTACAGATTAGTGTAGTTAAGGTGTCACCTAGGCTCCTAGATGCCTAGGTCCTCCTAGCACCTATGCCACCATCTAAGTGTTCCAAGGAGGTAGTTGCAATTTACTTTTGTAGGAGGGCTTGACAAAATTTTGGTTTTAAACTCTAAATTAATAAAAATTAAATAACATACTAAATCAGTTATATATTATATATATACATATATATAGAATGAGGAACTAATGAATAAATAAATAATTCTTTAAGGACCTCTAAGATAATTATTTTATGGTCCGGCCTCGCCTTACAAAGGCTTATCATCTAATTCCGCCTTTCCATCTTGATTATACAATTAGAGAATGGTTGCAAAGATATGGGACAGATCATTGTGTTTCTTTGCAACATGGTTGGCAAGCTCTAAAATCTCATTGGGATACAATTAGTCAAAATGGGTGAGGAATTGACATAATATTATATGAAATGTAAGCTGGATGCATGCTGGTGTTTGTATTGTTGGGATAACTCATCCCATTTGTTAATGTATCCTGAAACAACATTACATATATTCACATTTCATTTCAAAAAAAAAAAAAAAAAAAAAAAGGGTTCTCTATCCTTAGTTCACTTCTCTGAGTGGTGATTATTTTGTGTGCCATTCATGAGTGCGAGGTGTTGAACCCATGAATGTACAGTTTGCATTCCATGCGTGGAACTTTAAGCCAAGAGTTGAACTTCTCAAATTGAATCCTTTCCTTTTTTATTTGTTAAAATTCCAGAATTACACATTTCTTGCTTCTCATTTTTCGGCCAAGTAGAAAGCATGCATTCATAAAGGCTAGCAGATGCTAAAGACTCATTTAACTTTTGGCACCAGCTTTATTTTTATTTTTTTGATTTGCATTTTGATTTTTGTTTCTATACACTTTACAGGTGGGCAACACAAGAGTTCCAGCTCCTGTATACAGACCCAATGGGGCTGCCTTGCCCTCCACATCCACGGTAACTTCCTGCGCTCTGTTTCATTTTGGAGTTCAGATTTTTCTTGTTTTATTTCAATGCTTTGACTAAGTACCTAACTTGTCATTCTTCTGTATCTACTGAAGAGTCAGACAGTTGTTGTGGAGAACCCCATGTCTGTGGATGAAAGTGGCAAACTGGTAAATCTTGATAGTTCCTATTGATTGATTCTTTATTTTCTGTTCTCCAAATGTGCAAACTGAATTTTTCCCTGAAATTATTTTAGGTGCACAATGTTGTCGTTGGAGTCACCTCAGACAAGAAATGATATACTACAGGGAGAGCTGCAATGAATGTAGTATGATCTGTGTATCACATCCAATATTTTCTCATACAGGAGAATGGTCATTGAATTTATTTATCTGTTTGAAACTATTTCCTATGAGTTTTGTTGGTAGAAAAACTGAGTGAGTTCTGTCTCAGTATGCACATATATACACATACAACATATATATTACGTGCACATATGATACGAATGGAGTGGGTGTTGTATCTTACTTGCAATTGTGACCCAAACTTTCTTTCTTCATATCTAGGACTTTGACATGTGACTAAGATGAAAACGTTGCTTCAGAGCACATGATATCAGAGGGGAAAAGTGGACGGTGTGCCCTATTCTGTGAAGAAATGGAAAACGGTGCTCTGGTGATTGTGCTACTGAAGTCAAGTCAACCTTAGCTTGTTCTGCATGTCTGTCTATAATACTCAACCGTCATTTATCTTTGTTGATATGTTTTTGATGGGGTAGATGTTCTAAAGCCTGCTATTTGTGCTGTAAATCATTTTTTGCTTTTGAAGAAAAATAAAAACAATTTAAGATAAGCGGTTGAGTTATATTAAATATGGGTCGTTAATATTTTCAGATGTTAATATAAATATATTAGGTGAAATCGGATTTTTATTTGAATGCCTAGGCACAGGGCTTTCGCGTCTTGTTGGTGCAAGGAGTAGAAATGTGATTTGTTGCGGGCATTTATTAGGTTTTTCAAAGCTCGGCTTGGCTCCTGCGTGTTTCCATCATCTTCCTCTGCGAATTTTGTAATAATAATTTCACGGCACATGGCTAAGGATGGACACTGAATCAACAAATGGTATATTACAATTGCAATTACAGTGTTGAAGAGACTATTACAACTCAATGACAAAACTAGCTGTATTCTAATGGTTAATTATAATTTCTATATTGGCTCCAATCATCCAAAAAGTGGATGATGTTACCCCGTGTTTTAATTTTAATTTTACTTCTATATAAAATAACTAAATTATCATTCATTAAACACTTTACTTATTACCAAATATCCTCATTCATCTCACCCTACCACACTAATTGGTCCCACCATTCCTTCAGCATCTCCAGTGAGCTTTAGCAAAAAATTTTTGGCCGAGTTTTCAACGATCATTCTGTCCAAGTTTTTTCAAGGTTCACTGTCTAAATGAGTTTTTAAGTTATAAAAGTGAAAAAATATACCAATTTAATGACATTTTCGTTGTTGAAGTTAAGACTCTCATTTGGATTGAGATTTAGTTGATTTTTGGAATAAATGACACAAGAAATGGATTCTACAAGCATTATAGCGTTAATGAGGTATAGTTTGAACTCTGTCTTGTTTAAAAAAAATCGTGTTTTTGATCATTTGTTTCGAGATGAGCTTGGCCTTGTTTGACCGAGATTGTGCCTTTTGCATTCAAATTATTTTTTTTTTTGTTCCCTTGACTAATTAATATTTGTCTTGATAATTTTAGGTTGAAGAAGAATGCACCGACATTATTGTCGATTATATGGAACAATTTACACTTGTGGGACCATTTAGGTCAAGGGAGGAAATGATCTCGTGGGCATAAAATCAGGGAAAGATTAATGAGTTCGTTGTGACTATAAAAAACTCAGATGCCAAAGGAAATGATAGGTGAGCAAGAGTAAATCTTGCTTGTGAAAGATATGAATCGTACAAGTGTTAGTTGCATTGCATACTAATATTATTATATATATTTTACATATATTTTATATGAGTTTAGATCAGAAATAGGACATATTTATTTATAATTAGGTACATAAATATTTCTAAGAGGATTGCATGTGTTTATGCATTTTGAGAATTTTAATATAATTTTTATCATTTTTAATTGTGATTTACTGTCCAAGGAAGGATTCTCAGTTGCTTGTGCAAGATTAGATCAAGAAAAGATTGCCACACAAAGGAATTAAGATGAAAAGACAAAAGAATGCAACATAGCCAATACCCATTCATCAAGTGTACAATGCATATTCAACACATTCATCAAAAGCCAACACGGTCAAAACAAATACAATGTCCGCGTATGAAGCAAAGAATGAAGAAAATGGAGTGGTAGAATTGTAAAATGAAGCAATGGTAGAATGGTAAGTAAGAAAACAAGAGGATGGCTCGACTAGAATTAAGAATGGCAAAGAGGTAAATTGAGCCAATTAATTGTGGTACGATTGGAATGAAATTTGAAACAAGAGTTGTGCGCAAAAGAGGAATGGAAAATCGTGTAAATAAGTTAATGAAGCAATGACATGACTAACATGTGTAAAAGCAGAATGGCAAGAGAGGTAAATAGAAGAAAAGACCAATAGCTCGACTAGAACAAAAAGAAGAAGACGCAATAGAGACCAAAGAACTGAAGTCGCATGATTTTTTGGGGTTTTGTGGGTTGATGTGCTACCACAGTCCATGATCGCGGTTGTGCGATTAGGGGTGTACCATATTAGTTCTTATTAGGGTTTTTTTTTTATAGTTTTTTCTACGAGTTTTTAGGAAATATTATAAATAGTTCATATTATTATTCAGAATTCATTATTTAATTTGCTATTCTGACTGCCACAGAGCGGAACCGAGGATACCAAAAGAGAAGAACAAAAACTGAAGATCAAGATCAAAGTCTAGTCTAGTATGATCTTTACTTTATTCAATTATTTGTTTGATACTCCTTATATTATGTTTGACTAAGTATTTTTATTTCTAGGATGTGATTTCAATTGTAAGAACCTTTGATTTTAATGTTCAATTAATCTATTATGATATTTTGTTTTTATTTTGTGTTCTTAATGTTGTTTGTCTACGGACTATAGATAGATTGATTTCAGATTGTTAAACTAACTTGGGAGATAGATTTAACAGTTGGATAATCAAAATATAGACTTAGAACAATCAATTGACTCTTTAGGAGGTTGCATAGGAATTAGGATTTTAATGCATTAGTTTATTGATTATATGCCCTGGGACGGGGTATTAGGCAATTTAATTAATAGGTATAAAGTGCCTCGGGAGAGGGTTTTAGTGAAAGTACTATAACCTACAAAATTAAGAACAAGATTAATTGAAATAGGAATTGAAGGGGAATACTTGAGATTTCACAATCCTATATGTTTAATTAAGATATATTTTGATTCAATATTCACTTACTTTAATTAAGTTTTTAGTCTTCACTTCAATTATTAGCCTTAATAAAATTGATACTGAAATTAAATTGGGATTTAGGGTTATTAACCACAAATCGTTCTCTGAGGACGATATCAGGTTATTTACCATGTATTATTATTGCGATCATTTATACTTGCAGTGATCCCAACAACAAGAAAGGAACAAAAATATAATGTATTGATATTGAGAAAAAAGTAAAAGGAAGATCGAAAATAGGGGCTAAGCAGTGTGGTTGTCCCTTTTTATTGAATGAAAAGAATTCAAGCAACAAAATATGGATTTTAACAGTAGCATGTGGTACCCACAATCATTTGTTAGCAAAATACTTTGAAGGCTACTCATATGCGGGTAGATTGGACGGTGATGAGATTGATGTAATGTTGCAATTAACAAAGGGAAATGCACGACCAAGAGAGATACCAATGATGTTAAAGGAAAGAAAATCGATGAATTCATCTATCTTGAGAATTATCTACAGTGAAAGACAAAAGCAAAGATTAATAGAAGTTGGGGGGTAGGACACAAACGGAATAACTGTTACACTTGTTGGATGAAGTCCAATACACTAAGTGGCATTGGTGTGAAGGTGAAAATAATGTAGTGAAAGACATATTTTGGTTTCATCCTTGTTCAGTTGGGTTGCTAAGAACTTTTTTTAAAGTGTTGTTAATTGATTGTACCTATAAGACAAATAGATATAAATATCTAGTTGTATAGATCATTGGGGTGACATTTATAGAGATGAAATTTGCAGTTGCATTTGGGTACATGTCATTTGAAAATGAGGACAATTTCGCATGGTATCTTAAAAGAATAAAAGACTTAATTGATGGATTTTTGAGCCAAATATAATTATTACTGACAGAGATTTGACCCTTATAAATGTAGTTGCACATGTGATTCTCAAGTGCATTAACTTACTGTCTACATAACACATCAATAAGAATGTATAAGCTAACACCAAAGAAATGGTTTAGAAGGATGATGATTTCAAAGAATTTATTCAGAAGTGGACTGCCTTGGTGAATAGTTTAATAGAGGTTGAGTACAATGAAAAGCTTGGGCTTATGGAGGTCAAGTATAGTGCATTTGATAGTGTACTTACATATTTAAAAAATACATGGTTGAACCAATTTAAAGAGAAGTGCCTTAAGACTTGGACTAATATAGTGATGCACTTCAAGAACACAACAACAAATAGGGCGGAGAGTGCACATGCCAAATTAAAGAGGCACCTCAGGTCTTCTCAAGGAAATTTTGTGATATCATGGGGTACAATCAATGCAATGCTTGAGCTATACCACACAGAGATCAAAACATCATTTGAAAAGAGTTCAAGTATCTTTGTACATCAATACTAAGTTCTTATTTTCATATTGTTGCATGGTTTTATCTCTAGGGTTACCTTGGAGAAGATTCAACTTGAGTTGCAATGTGTACAGGGTGTCAATGTTGATCAAGTTTGTTGTAGTTGTATGTTACATACAACACATGGGCTTCCTTATGCTTACGAACTTGCTAGGTACCAAGTCACCCACTTGTAGATCCTATTAGAGGATGTTCATGATTATTTGCAAAGGCTTAGCTTTGATGACCTCATAAGACTGCAAGACTTTAATTATAGAACATTATTAAAAACAAGTAGCAAATAAGATATAGATAAGTGATGAAAATGAAAGAAAAAAGATTGTGCAACAACTTTTAGATATTATCTCTCCATCCATATCTTCTATTGTTCCTCCTACAGAGAAAATAAAAATGAAAGGAAGGCCAAAGAAGGTGGACATATCTACAAAGCGAGAATCCTCCCATTTTGAGTATATTCTATCTATTGGCTCGAGCTCCTCATCTAATTTTTTAGTGAAAAAGAAAGTTTTGAAGTAAAAAGTTCATAGGACTCAGCCAAGAATGACATCGACTTATATCGGGGCATTTCATGTTGGGTAGCATGATCACATTCTTAATGTAGTTGATGTCAAGTCTGATGATAATTGTGGGTATCGTGTTATTGTAGTAGCCCTCGGTCTTTGGGAAGATGGTTGGCAACAAGTGAGGATTGATATGCCAGGTGAGCTTAACAGTTTTGAAACCCAATATGCCAATTTTCTTGGTTCTACTAGAGTGCAGCAAATGAAGGAGTCATTAACCTGTGACCAATCATAGACACTATTAGATAAATGGATAACACTATCATACATGGGTTTATATTAATGGTAACTACTTTCAATGTGATGTTAGTTCAGTTATCTAGTGACCAATACATGACATTCCTCCTGCTAAGAAACGAAGACTCACCTTTTCAAATGAGAAATATGATCGGGATTGGTTATGTTAATGAGAACCACTTTTCAAGGTAATCATTTTATACTTTACTCTAATTATAATTTGATAAATAATTATGCATAAACTAACAATCTATGTAGGTTTTGTTCGAGCTAAATTCACCCATTCCACCAATTTCAAAAAAACTGACACATAATCTGGTATCCAAGGGTAGAAGGTGGGGCCAACCACTATAGAATTTTAGATGTATATGATAAGAGATGTATCGAGTGAAAAAATTATAAGTCTTATTACGCCGTAGAGATGTATAGAATTTTAGATGTATATGAAAAAAGAGATGTACAAAGTTGTAAATGAATACTTTTGTATACTAATTATATAAAAGACTATTCAAGTTATTTATATGTCATCATAAATGATTGAACTTTCGATATAAATGTTTACTATAAACTAAACTAAATGTCCTATACGATATTTTAAAGATGTTTGGACCAATTAGTTTAAAATGAATAAAAAAAGTCTTACTATAAGTTTTGGAGAGAATATTAGGGCTTGTTGTAATTGGTAGAAAAAAAATCATATTCAATAAGCTTTCAAAAGGGGAGGTCTTGACTCAAAGTGTCTTGGCCAGATAGGGCTGAGACCCAACATTTTGGTCCAAGTGGGCCGAGACTATTCAAATGGTTTCAGCCAGGTTGGGCTGAGACACACTAGTGGATCTCGACTCACCTGGGCCAAGACCATAGGTGTGGGTCTCACCCACCCAAAGTCACATGTTATATATGCTTGAATGAGATAATAGGTTGGCATTGTATGGCTCATTAAAGTCAGTAGGGTAACATGCTTGTTATTATTTTACCTAAGTATGAGAACATTCCTTTGTTAGAGTTAAGAGTGTATGCATATAAAATATTAATTTCATCAATTTTATTATATTTTTATATAATTACAACTCATTCATTGATAAAATGTTTCATTAGAATGTTTATTTATTCATAAAGGTACCTTGTCTTTTTATTATTAAAATTAATAAAATGACTAAAATTATTATTATAAAACTTGGAATATCTCTTTTTACTATTCATATATTCTAAATTAATTTCATGAAATATTCATCTTATTACCCTTGATCATAATTGATAAAAAATATTGACTAAACTAAATTCTTATTTTAATGCAAGTAATAATAGTATTATTATTATAGTTCAAATATTATTCAAAGTTATTACAATAGTACAAAATAAATTTATCTAAGCATCACGAGAGACCGTCCGCTTCCTTGCAAAAACCCTTCGAAATGGCTGTGATGATGCAGTGTCATCTGACACAATGAGGCTCGAAGGCGTATTTGCCTCATCAACTGTTCCAGAATGAACTGCTCCTCCAATGTTAATACATGCGAGCATATTGATCATAGAGTCCACCGTTGCATACTCCATCATATGATCGTTGTTTTTCAGGCAATGATCTCCACTGTAGTCCAATGTCGAATGCAATCCTATTTTGCTGACACAAAATTAAAACTATTAAAAGACAAATATCAATTTGTTGTTGTTTAAATGTTCAACATAAATAATGAATTTTTATCTGGATGGCATCATTGTCCAAATTGTGGTTACCATGTTTAGTCTCAGTCTTTGGGTTTTTGATAATAGGATGGGATATTGACGGGAACCACTCCATGTAACCTGGTGATGAGTTCCATGGATGATGTATCTCATCCCCGTGAGTACTTACTACCAAAGTATAGCTTTGCCACCTCTCAAATAATTGCGAAATAAACACATGTTTTGCTGAATATTTACTTTTGATGGCCCCTCGCTTTGCTTTTATTGGCTCAAGTAGAATGTCAGATATTGACTATACATATCCTAATTGTCTGAGAAATCTATCGGGATAGTATGACTCTACAAATTCTAAGCAGTTGATCAGCCCACCATAAAAAATCACCTTTGATACAGGTGCATGCTCTCTTGATTGCTTATACAATTCCCAATAAATTTGAAAAAGATATATCTATTTTAAGATGTAAACAACAAAATCACATACTTATAATTAAAAGATTTTAATAACATGTAACACTTACCTCATGAGGATGCAATTGGTCGATTGTCTGATGCAGCATAAACATGTAGTCATCATTAAGACCCCTCTCCATTCTTTGGGTCCACATAACAACACGCAACAAATTATTGTAGTAGTGGGGATTGATGGGTGGGCGAATAAAGGAAAAATGGTTATATATTCAACCCTATAGAAATCACAAATTCAAACAACCATCATATATATATATATGAATGTATATAGAAAATACAGATGTTTGAGGTTAAATAAGGGTGACAAATATACCTCAAGTAGGGTGAAATACCCTGCAACGTGTCAGACCTCGACTTGTGAAGCACTACCAAGCTGGTAGTACCAAAATGCAAGAGCGGTTGCTCCCCATGCATACGACTTGATAGTATCCACATTCTTTACAAGCTGAAGCAAGGACATATGAACTCGAGTACTGCTCTTATCTGTAAATAGTGTATTGCCCAATAGATATAAAATGAAAGCTCTGATAGTTACTTCAACACCATAGTATACATTTATATTCTCTTTGGTCATACCAAAGAGATTCCTTAGCCATCTCTTACTTATAGTGAGCCCTTCAGCCGTTATAATCTCTTCAATGACTTCTTCAGACACACCAAGGCAGTCGCACACCAACTGTACAACACCATTGAACTTGATCGATTTTACTAAAATCGATTTGCCCATCACTTGAATACTAAGAAGAACGCAGACATCATCAAGTGTAATTGACATTTCACCGAATGGGAGGTGAAATGTGTTCCTCTCTAGATGCCACTTCTCAATGAATGCCGATATCAACGTCCTATTATCGTAACTATAGGAACATGTGATCAACGGGCTCAATCTGAATCTATTGATCAACTCCTGTAGGTGAACTTGTTTTGGATGAAATCAAGGTCCCAAACTTTGATCATATTACCTTATTCTCGTGGTTGATACACTTCAGTAGGCCTCGATGCCGCATTCACAAAAGTTTTTTTTTCCAAAAAGTTAGATTATTAATAATTCATTGGTGAGAGAAAAATATTTGACTATAATAAGTATAAGGATAAAAAAAAACCTCGATCCTCCATACTGTTGCAGCAACATGGTGCTTAAAACTCTTAAGAACTAAAGGATCAGACGGATCACCAAGAAAAGGTCCAGGAGCATCTTCACCTTCTTCATGCTCTTCAACAAAATGGGTGGCTTCATGTTCTTCGGCTTCTTCTTCTTCTTGTGAATAATGTGAGGAGCTTTCACAGGCTGATGAAAGATTAGATCTTGCAGCCACCACAACTCACCTTCGTGATGTCGTCAATGGGTTGACTGAATGCTCGGTTTATTTTTTGTAGCCATTGTCTTTTTTGGTGCTATTTCTACATAAAATTCAACTGATCATTAATTCATTATAATATTCAAATGCAAATAAACATATAAATAAAAAAATGAAAAAAAAATATCATCATTTATAGGTCTCGGCCAACAATAGCCAAGACCCTTACAAGACGTTCAACCTCAGAGAGCCTCGATCTAATTGGGCCAAGCCTCCTCAAAGACTCTCGGTCCAATTGGGCAGAGCCTCTTTAAAGACTCTGTAACACCCCAAAACTTTGCGAGCACGCCACGTCATGAACAAAGAAAAAAATAAATAAATAATATGCAAGATTCAAAAATAAATAAATAGAAGTTTGTATTTCAAACTCTAGATTAAAATAAAAAAATAATAATAATAATAATATAATAGTAATAATAATAATGCAAGGTTCGTGAAAAATAAAAATATAATTATAATTATGATACGAATAATAATAAATGAATTAGAATTATGTTTTATTCAAATATAGATATAGACTAGGCTTTAAAAAAATAATAAATTATTTTATAGTTTACTCGCGCAAGTGCAACGGCGCGAGCACGACGACGAGAGTGATTCGAAACCAAAAGTGCGACGACGCGAGTGAGACGAAAAAAATAGATTATTTGAAAAAAAATTTAATATTAATTTATTTAAGTTATTATCTTAATTGAATTAATTTTAATATTGAAATTGATATTAGAATGAAAAAAAATTGAATTGATCGGAAAAGAAAAAAATAAAAATAAAAATGATTATAATAAATGAATGGGTGAATTAAAAATTTAATAATAGTTGAAAAAAAAAAAAAGAATTATCATGAAAGAGGAAAAAATTTCTGGGTCTGAAAGAAGATTGAAGAAGATGGTTTGGCGGTGAGAAAAAAATTGTTCTCGAAGTTGAAAGAAGGATGGGGGTCTTGATGCCGTAAAGATGAGGGAAAAGAAAGCTGGAAACCGACAGAAGGGGCGTTGAAGAAGAAACCAGAATTGAGCTGAAATTTTTGGGTTTTGGTTACAGCCGGTCGACTAAAGGAAAAAAAAAAAAAAAAAAAAAATTCAGAAATTTCATTGAGTTCGGGTTGGGGCGTGAATCAGCAAAGAAGAAAAACGGAACAAGAAACAATTGTGATGGTTGAATGAACAAAACAGGGGAGTTTGCTGTTTGTGCTGGGTTTGTGAGCACAAAACCGTGAAGAACAGGCCGTGATTGAGTTTTTATGGCTGCTGGTTATTCATTGTTCTTGTTAATGATTCTGATAGTAGTGATGATGGATTGAAGAACAGGGGGTTTTGGATTGAGCTGCTGGTGCTCTGTGTTATTTTGATGAAGGAAGACGATGGCATGTAGAATGAAAAACCAGAAATTCTGGGGTTTTCTGCTATTTGAGGACCGAAATGGAGAAAATTTTCTGGTTTGATTTTTTTGTTTGGTTGTGTGTTGAAAAAAATAGAAGGGGCGATGTATGAATTTTGGTTTAAAATTCTGGGTTGCAATAGTTGATGTGTGTATTAAATCTTGTGAATTTCTGGTTTGGAAAAGACGATGAACGGAGAGGAAAAAAAATTTCAGACCTGAACATTTTGGGTGATGGCCGTGATGTATCATCTGAAAATTTGAACGTGTTTGAGTTGTGGGATGTGGATTGAAGTTACTCAACGGGAACTTGAGGTTTTGAGTTGAAGGTGATTTAAAGATGATAAACGAAGAATAGGGGAAAATCTGAAAAATTTTGATGTTGCAACAAAGAAGGAGGTGAATACTGCATTGCATGAATTCAGATTTGCTTTTGGCATCGTAATTGATATGTTTTGATGAAGATGACGAGTTGAAAAAGGGGACGTGCAAGGTAAGGTTCAAGTTGATCATCGTTCGCGCAACGAATACGACATGCGATGCCCAAACGTTAGACTCAAATCTGAATGGTAACATATTTTAATTTTTTATTTTAAATTTTAGTTAGTTGAAAATGTTATTTTAGATACGCAAAATGAAAATTAAAAAAAATGTGAACATTTAGTAATTAAACATACGGAAACTGAAGCATAATTAAATATTTTTATGCTAAAATTATTATTTTAATCCACGTGAGTTTTTGAATTGATGTTAGAATACGAATATCAAAGACTATTGAAGTTTAGGAAATTTAGAGATTAGAAATTAAAACTTTATTTAAAAGTTGAATGCAAATAATAAATATCAAAAAAAATTTTTATTCAAATAAAAATTTATTCAATCAACTAAGAAAAAGCCTTAAGAGGAAGTTATTTTATTTTGAGACCTAGAAATTTAATTTTATGTAAAAGCCTAAAAGTAAATTATTAAAGTTTTAAATTTCAAACTAAAGAAATTTAGAAGATTTAGAAATTATTTTAATTAGAATATATAAAATTCTAGAATTTAAGAATAATCCTAAATTAGTTGAAAATTGATATCTAGACTGCGTAATTATCTCAGAAATTATTTAAGTTTAAAAATATTTTGAATAACATAAAATGTGAATTAGGAACTAAAGAATCTCATAAATCGTTGAATTTCAGATTCTTATTGTAACACCCCGCCTCCGAAGTCTCATCTTCCACGTCATCTGACGATTTTATTTTATTTGATCAAAATCTTGGGATGCCCGAGAGACGAGCCTGTGCTACATTTTCTTCTTCTTAGACCCAAATGCATTAGGTTTCCTGTCTACATTAGTCTATGTACAAAAATAACATCATAATA
>JAJIYU010002208.1:0-31528 GCA_030144865.1 Tinospora cordifolia | reverse complement strand
AAAATATAAAAATGTCCACGCAAAAATAAAAAGTCAGTGTCATTGACTTGGAGGATATTGGAGAGGGTTGACCGCTGATATGGGAACAAGGGGCACGTGGGTGACGTAACGTGTTGTTGGATTAATGCATGGCACGTTCTGTTGTTGTACAGATAAGTTAAGTGGGGTGGCGGGATAAGTATACTATCCATATAATATTACCAAGGCGGTGCCATTTGTGTTACGTCCTTGGCGCGTCGGCGCGTTCACCAAACACTAAATAACGAGCAAATCTAATTACACAGTGCAACTAACTCGGGTAACTCATATGGCCAAACGCTAAGCAACATATAAAGATGGGCAAACCTACTAACACCAAGCTACTAGCTTTGGCAACTCACATGGCCAAAGATATAGATGTAATCAGGTCGGGCCGAATCAGTGTCGACCTAATAGTTTTAAAGACTTAGGGCAAAGCAGTAAATGAGAACTTAGGGTTGGCCTTGGGTCGAATTGGATCATGTGAGATCAATTTAAATTGTGTAAATTAGACTGGGTCGAGTCAAATTAGGTTTCAACCTAAAACTTTAGGTGGACTCAATTAGGTTTACTGGCATTAAGTTCGTTTCAATGCTAGTTGACTTCCCCTTCTATGAGGATCAACCAGACTGACCTAATGTCGAGTTAGATTAGGCGATTAGGCGGGTTGGTTGAGTTTGACCAATGTTTTTTTCAAAAAAATTAAATTAAATTAAAATCATATGATATAATATAATTATGAGAAAGTATCAAATGCAATTACTTACTAAAGATTTCCTTTAAAAGATTCTTGTCAAAATATAAGGCTCTCCTTTGAGTTGATTTAAGTAAAAAAAACAAAAAAAAGAATAAATGAGTAAATGTAGGAAGATAACTTCTTTTTATCTTTCTCAGTTAAGGAATGAACAACTGAAGGCTAAAAGACTTTTACTTCTTCCTCTTTAAAATAAGCAAACTTCTAAAATTTGGAGGAGTAAATATTCTCTCAAACTTGAATTTTATATTGCTTCAATAAATAAAAAAAAGTTGGGATGTGCTCGTCGTATAATCTTTATTGAATTGAATAAATCTATTTAAATTATTTGACACAAGTTTGTAATGTGCCTACAAAATAATCAGTGTTGGGTATAGCATTTATATTAAAAATATTTCATTTTTACAAAATAGTAATCTATATTACTATTTAAATGATTTGAGTTAAAATTTGAAATTATAATGTTGCCGTAAAATAATCTTAAAAGTTGAGTATAAAATGTGAATTAAAAATATTCTATTCTTATAAAATATTAGTTTGTATAACTATAATTATATAATCACTCCTAGAACTATAACATAAATTTTTGGAGTAATATATGCTAAAATTATTTATATAATATAATAAAAGTTATTAGATATTATAATTAATATATTAAAATTAGTAGATAGTGTTTGATAATTCTGTTTAACTTTTACTCGTATTTTGGCTAAATGTTCAAAGCTCTACTTAAATAAGTCAATTTTTTTAACTTTTTCTTCTGACTGTAATGCCTCTACTAATTTTGTTTAGAAGCTGAAAATTTTTCAAAATAATTTTTTTAATTGCTCTTTAATTTTGTAAAAGTTGAAAGTAGTGTTACATTATTAAATACTATTCATTTTGTATTAAAAAAATAGTATATATTTGTATTTAAATAATCTTTTAAGTAACTACTACAACATTAATTGAATTTGATACACATGGCAATGTAAATAAAAGTTGGGTACGACATATATTTGTTAAAATTTGTAAAAAAAAAAAAAAAAAAAAAAAAATTGTAGATTTTAATGTTATAAATATAGAAGGACCAACATATAGATATTATTTGACATATATGATAAAATTATAAAAGGTGGGGTATGACACATACTAAAGATAGTTTATTCTTATACAAAATAAACTTATACTAAGTATAGGACATACTACTAATAAAGATCATTACTTTAAATTGGTAGATTTTACTATTATAATAATTTAGATATGAAAAATAAAATGGTGCATAAATTTTTAGTTCTTAATCTCAATTAAATGATATATTGTATTAAACTTGCATCTTTAAAATATACTCACTCATATACATTAATATGATATAATTATAAAGGTATAACTAAATAATGTAATAATTATTATATTATATTTTTATTATTCATATTTAATAATTCTCTTTTATATTCTCTAGAACATCCTTCTTCTCTTTCTTTTAATCCTATAACGTTTTTCTTTCATAGAAGTATTAACATTTTTTTTTTTTGTCATTTCACATCGGTTATGAAAAAGATAATTTCAATTTTTCACCTTGCAAGTGCCCGCTCATATTGGTTCCATCTTTGCTCCCCCGTGCCACTGTACTTTGTGGACATTCTCACAAAACCTGTAGTCTTCTTTGTTGGTGATTGATTTTGAGAGTATGTTCACCTGAGAATGAACCACAAGCATATGAGATTTAAGGGAGAGAAAGCGAAGTACATAAAGTAGAACAAGAAAACTTAAAGAAAATGACATAATTCATACTGACCATCAATGTATTCAAGAAGAACAGAGGGCACAGAGAGATGAACATACTTCCCCTGCAATTTTCATTTGGAAGAACATACTTTGAAACTGGCCCCCCGAGTACCTAGCTCCGGGTACTCCTCTATGTTTTTACTAATGTCATTCAGATATACTCGTTAACAAGAACATTCGTGTTGAAACCAAGGAGGAGGGATCATAGACATGAAGATTAAATTGAAAGCTAAAAAACTTAATTAGCTTTTCAGTTTGTGATAATCATTTTTTTTTTCTTTTTGCAAAATGATGAGCAAAGAAGTTTCGTAGAAATTGCAAAAGATGTTCATTGTTTACCTCAGCTTTTAGAGCATTAGATAACCATTGTCCTTCTCCTTCTGCAACAATTTCATTTGATCCATTCCAATGCAACACCTTGCACTTCTTACCATCAAAGTTGATGTTGTCATTCCATATATATATGTATGTATGTATGTATGAAGCAGACAATAAAGAATTCAAAAGTTGTTAGTGTATTGTGTTTAATAATAAAATCTTTATAATGGTATGTCATTTTAAAAATCTTACTGCTAGAGTTTGTGAAGTTGATGATGAATTATTTGTGCTATGTACACTTTGAAACAGTAACAGTAGTGAAATAATAGTTGCAATCTTTACCATATGCAAAAGAAATCATTTAAGGAAAACATATTAGAAAACATATTCATTTGTAACTCTATCAAATAAAAGAAACATAAAAATATTAGAAACATCATGTGGCTGTGTGAACTTAAAAGTGATATTGCATGAGTGCCATGGTTGATATAATTTTTTGAAATCCTTAGATTATTTTTGTACAATATACAAATATCCTAAAAAATCCCGGGGAGCTAATTGCTAAAGGAAAAAGATTGTGTTGGCATTTAAGATACATAATATGTTTTTCATATATTTAAATTAATTTATGTAGTATTTTTAAGACAATACACACTAGTATAGAATTGCTTATTAATAATATTTATTTAACAAAAGATAAAGAGTAACAATTGTTAGTACTTAATTAATAATTTTTCAACAAAATTTTATTAATAGTTGCTGTTAATTAACAGTTAATCTATTAAAAAACATAACCGCACTAAGAAACAGTCACCCAATACACATCAGTTATATATATATATATTAATGTGCCAAGGACATAGCTGTTAAAGTGCATAGTAGATCTAAACAGTAAACGTTTACATGCTGGAAGGTGTTAATTGCCCTTAAGAGCTGGTTGTGGATCCCCTTTAAGGGTATACTATTAAGAAAGGTCTTTCCACCAGTTAGAATAAGGGCACCTACTGTGAGGTGTATGATGAGTGTAATACACCCAGCATTACACACCTCCCCCTGCACTAAAGGGATGTGCCCTGAAAGAATAGAAATGGAATTTTTGGACCCTGAAAAATACTATCTAGTAGTACATAATAATTTCAAAAGTTTTTTTAGATTGAAAACCATGATTCTATCTATATCTATGAATGAAGAATAAGAAAAACTTTTACTTCTATCTCTATCCCTATTGCATGCTGAATCAAGAATAGAAGCTACTGTAAAAATTTTAAAATTACCATAACATGATTCATGTGCAAAGGTGCTTTGAATGGATGTATCCGCCAATCCTTTCAGCTTTGATGACAAATCTGTCGAGCTGTGCTGCATCTGTCACCCAAACAAGATTAACTTTATATTACAACGGAGTAGTAACAAATTCTTGAGTAGTTACTTTTGATGGAACAAACTTGAATGGTTATAGAAACAGTGTCCTAGTTGCATTTATATACATTTCTGAATTCTTAATGAACCCAATTCACTTTGAGATGTGATTATCTTCCCTGTAATGACCTCCAGTAGAATGAAACTCAGTTGATAAATGTCTTCTTTTTCACCTTGCACAGAGCTATAAAAGAACAGGAAGAACTTGAAGTTTAGCAGATTCTACATATATGCAACTGTCATAGAACTGTACATAGATAAGGAATCCTACATACCCAGTAAGAGAATAAGGTGCCTCCGCAATGTTTGAAGTGCCTTTTGAACCTACCTACAAGATACCAAGAAAAGAATTAACACTATTTATCCAAACATGAAGAACCATACAAATGCATCAAATGGACAATGAGAAATCTTAAATATTTTTTATTTCGTTTGAACTCACCTTTGCCAGAGGGGTAGATGTTAGCAAGAAGAATCACCTGAAATAGGGATAAAAGGATTGGCTTAATCATCATACGATTTCATTTGAAATCGGCAATATGCTACAAGACAAAAATACTCATTTTATCTTGAATTCTTGGTGAAGGTGACAAATGCCCTTATGGGTTTTCTTTTCGTTTCTTTTTTTTTAGCTCTTTCAGTGTCTTGCTTGGTTTTCCAAGCATTTTCATTGGCACTTGCAATGAAATATGATACCCCCACCGACCAATCCCAAGGAATTGGCTTCCAAGCAAATTATTATTAAACATTTAGCACTTAATAGTACAAAACAAAGTAAAACAAGTAACACTCCGAATTGATTGCTTAATAGAAAACTTATCAGTTACTCTTGTCGTGGTTGTTTAATTCAACATTTTTTTTCTTTCAACCATGAAAGTTACATATAACATAAGACCCACTTCTTTTGAACTCTAATCACTTCAAAATACACATCCCACCATAATTAATTAAATTCTGAATATGTACTTAATAGAATTATGATAACATGATCTCTTCAAAGGAATTAACTAGATTCACAAAATCAGAATCAATTAAATTCTAAAATTATGGATTTAATTAATCCACCAGGACACAGCTCTTGAGTTGAGTTTTGGTTGTATCCATAAATTCCTTCAGTCACTAATAACAGAGGAAATTTATTCCATGGAGGAAGCAAAGCTGATGGGTCCTTTTCAGTCTTCCTTTTCACTAAGTTCACAATGGTAACTCTTCAAGATTGAGCAACATTACTTTGGTCATTAAACTTTCTGTAAAAGGGTAGTAGCTTTTTCTATGCACGCAGTACTGACGATAACACCATGCAACCTTGTCCTACAATAATCATCCCAACTACTTCAAATAACATAGAAACAAGCAATAACACACAAAATAGTTGGTACCTTCTGGTGTAAGGTTATAAAGTTTTCTATCTATATATTCCTTCAGCTCCATAGTCCTAAGAAAATAAAATGTTTAATTTTTGAAACAATTCTGATGCACCAGAATTAATTAAATTCTATTGTGAATTGATTAGATTCAAAATATTAGAGATCATGATATGAAAAACTTATCATTTATTGCTGTCAAAGTCTGAGGTACTTAATAAAATTAATTTAATTCAAGAGCTGTTCTGGTGGTGGAGCTGGTGTTGCTTTTGATCTCCTATTCCTTCTTAAAATAAAGATAGAAAAATCTCTGCTTTTCATATGTCCTGCTCTGTCTCTTACTAAACTCAATTACGCATTTCTCTTTCTAGTAAGCTGCTCTACAGTTTTATGATTATGACAATGTTTTTTTTTTTTTTTTAAAAAAAAAAAAAAATTATGTTCTATGATTTTCTCCCAAATCATTGTTGGTACCAGGCCAAGTGTGAGACAACCTAATCAATTAATTGGCCTCTTGTTATTGCCCTTCCTCTTCATTTTCTTGTGAAATGACACAGAAATTAAACATTATATACCAATTTACTAGGGAAGCCAACAAATCAGACACAGAAAACGTAAGCAAATGAATGGATGAAATGAAAGGGAATTTAAGACTCCATCTACTGACAACTCCATACAGAAGCCATTGAATCCATATGACCTCTCACTCCCTCTTCTCTTAAAAATGAATAAAACAAACCCAAGCCAATAGCGGAGGTACCTTTTGGCGACCTGTTATTTGAGTTGTAATCCATTTGCAGAAGCAGGGGATTATATAAAGAAGAAGGAAACCAAAGAAAGATGACTTGAGTCCTACTTGATCAATACCAGCCAAAATAACCCCAAGAAAATTTAAAGAATATAAATTTTACAAATATTTCTTAAAATAATTAGAGCACTACTTTAAAAAAATAAAAATAAAAAAATAAATTAATAAATAAGAAAGGAAGCAAAAAAAGAAAAAGAAGTAAAGAAAAGGTTTATGCTTACCAAATAGCCTCATTCTATTTATCAAAGGCTGGTTTCCTTTTTGGCTGAAGAGAAGCTTTCCCTCCACCAGCAATATTAGCTGGTGGAGCTGGAACTTCTAAGTTTGAATAGGAAGTCCGATGTTCAACAACAACCTCTGATGCCACTTGACTATGGGGTGAAGAACCTATAAAATCAGAAAGCTCAAACCTCTGAGTTTGAATAGAATCAGAGAGATTGTAATACTTACAACAGCTTAGTTACACAATGAAGAATGTGAGGAACTTGAGAGATAGATTGATGCTAGGGCAAATAGTCAATGCACGTTCAATGTCTTAGAGAAGCAAACAGATATGTTCTCAAGTTAACTGAGTTGCAAGTGGATTTGAAAATTCAAAAGATCTAAAATTTCAAATGGTTTTGAAATGCCAAAAACAGTTGATTGTCTATGGTCAATGATTTCAAAGGGTTCCAAAAAAGATGACAAGCAGTGAAGAAGATGATTATGAGCCTCTTCCATTATTAGTGATTCCAAAGTGTTTGAGCAGAGAAGAAGATCATCGCAACAATACTAACAGTCTTGATTGATCAAACTCCTGATTTTAGGATCTGTTTTGGTGAGCCAAAAAATAAATCAAACTCGATCAAGTAGGGGAAATTTATTGGAGGAAGAAAACCTATTGGTTCTTCTGAGCACAGTCTCAATCAAGTTGAAGCATCAACAAGAAAAAGTACTGGATCTGAGCTCAAACAATTTATGATCAAGTTGAGGCAACAAGAAGATTACCTGGATTGGTGCAGCTCGTCTTGCCTTCTATTTCTGTGATCTAACAACTTCTCTCTGATGTGAAATGCAAAAATTTCTATATCCCTCTGATTCGCTATCACAGAAAGTTAAAAATGCTCTAAAATGTTTTATTCATATAAAAATGCTAGTTTTGGGTTAAAAAATGTTTATTACTCACAAATGTAACTTTTTGCCATAGCATTATTTAATGAAGTGTTATTAAAACATACTTTTTATGGCATTTTACAAATAATGATATAATGAAATGTTACAGAAAAGGATTTTTTGTGTACCCCTTGTAAATGACAACTCTCAATGGTGCGCCATGGCACATCTACAACTCTTGCTACATTGTGACATTAAGGTCACGATATCTCACAGGGCCATTGCCACAAAATGCAGAAGCCAATGCCAGGTTGGAATAAGAAATAAAATGGTAAACTCATTAATGGCCTGTAAATTTAATACAATATACCCACATAAAATGAATAGCTAAAATTCACCAATAGGAAAGAAAGTGAAACTTAAACTACTGCATAGAAAAGAAAAAACAACACAAACATCAAGGCATTTTCAGTCCTAAGGGAACAGAATTTGTAAGATAAATTGAAATAAAACTATAAAACAATATGAAACAGATGGCTTAACATTCCATGTCAAACCAAAGAAGATCTACCAAGAATTCGACATTTATGAAAAGCTAATCAAACTATCATCATCATCTTCTTCTTCTTCCTCTTCTTCTTCTTCCTCTTCTTCTTCTTCCTCTTCTTCTTCTTCTTCTTCTTCTTCTTCTTCTTCGGTTTCATAGCTCAATTGTGCACCTTCGCTTCCAGACTCAGGGTGTTGCTCCCCCTTGTCAAAAATAAATCTCATTTCTTGCTCGACCAACGAAGCAAGGTCGGATCTTTTCGAGTTTTTATACGCATCAATAACAGCCTTAAAAAGTGATTCATTAGGTTCAATATCTCCACATATGATTTGGCTATATACCCGCTTTACTCCAGCCACAATCCCGGCTTTTCCATAACACCGCACCAGATTTATGTAAGTAACAAGATCAGGTTTTAGCCCCTCATCTTGCATTTTCATGAAAATATTCAGAGCCTCATCAACCTTCCCAGACAAGCTGTAAGCGTAGATTGCAACATTGTAAGCAAAGTTATCAAGACCTAGTGTTTCTGCTTCTGTGAAAACCTTGGAAGATTCAAGCGCAAAAGAATGCAAACCCAGAGCTGAGAACACACAGGTTGTTACAGCTTCTTTAGCATAAGGTTTTCCTTCATGGTAGGAAGACTCTAATTGTGTGATAATTTCAATAGGAACACTGACTTTTTTTAGTATAGTAAACATTATTTTAAACGTGCCATCATCAGGTAAAAGCTTATTGATTACCATCTGATGCAACAATTCACCACATTCCACAAGCTGCCCGTTCCTGGTGTATGACGCCAAGACCCTATTAAATGAAGTACAATCTCTTAGAAAACCTGATTCTTGCATCTCGTGAGCTATATCGATAGCTTTATCGAGCATGCCCATGCTTTTGTAAAGGTACATCATGTTTGCATAGGAAAACCCATCAGCTCGACCATTTTCTCTTAATTCTTCAAAAATCAATTCAGCTTCAGATACTATACCAAGGTCTGCATATAGATCAATCATGCTATTGGATGCAACAACATCTGGACCACCATCCATACCCTTCATCCTCCCATATAATTTTTGTGCTTCCTCTAAGCAACCAACCTTACCATAAGCCTTAATGAGGGATGTTAGCACTATTTGATTTGCTGAAATTCCCAATTCTTCCATAGTGTGAAAATACTTGACAGCTTCTTCAAGTCTTCCAGCTTCTGCAAAACCATTAATCAATGACCCATAAACAACTTCATTTGGTTGAACTCCAGCTCTTTCCATTTCTCGGTACACATCCACTGCATCAGAAACCCGAGCTAGCCGGATGTAACTTGCAATAACAGAAGAGAATGTGGAACAGTGTGGTTTAAATCCAGCTTCTTGCATTTCAGACAAGAGATTGATTGCAGTATCCACCATATCACCACCAGAAAGCATTTGAATAAGAGAATTATAGGTGCACTTGTCTGGCCATATCCCATTGCTTCTCATGCTCTTGAAAAGTGTAAGAGCCTTATCATAAAGTTTAGATGTCCCATACGCCTTTATCATGACATTATATTCCAAAACATCCTTACGTGCCAATAATTTGCTTCTCTTCTCAAAGAAAACTGCCTCAGCTTCAGTCCAAAGACCTTTTTCTGCATAAACATCTATAATTGCAGCATATATCTTTGAAGAACTCACATATCCCATTCCGTATTTTTCAAAGAAAATTCTTGCCTTGTCAGGCATCCCTGCCTCTACATACATTCTAATTACAGTGGGAAGGGAATGCTCATCAATACATATACCAGATTCCTCCATTTCCTCAATCACAGCTTCTACTTCAGATATCATATTCCTTTCACACAACACGTGAATTAGAGCACGATGAGTTACAGAATCAGGGAAAAGACCTACTTCCCTAATTTTCCTATAGCACATGAGAACAGCATCCATGTTTCCTGCATCAGCATAAAGAGATAAAAAGATGTTATAAGTCTTAGTGTCAGGACGAATACCCCGTTCTTCCATCTTACAAAGCAAAGACTCCGCCTCCGACAAAAGCCCATTGGTTCCACAAGTAAAAATCATGGTGTTGAAAGTAATAGTATCTGGTGCCACACCAGCTCTCAACATCTCAGAAAAGGCCTTTGAGGCTTCCTCTAAACGACCGGCCTTCCCATACAAATCAATTAAGGTATTATAAGTTGCAGTCATACGAGGCTGCCTAATAGAACCCTCTTCTACATCCATTGGAGACACAAGCTTTGCAGGAGGCAAACGACCACCAGATTTAAAAAGCTCCGTTGACAAGAAATGCTTGACACTAATAGGACCTAGTATTGACTTAGAATCATCAATAGAATCCAGTTCAAGACCATCAAGTTCTATTTGCCCATTACACCAATCCTTGAAAAACTTATCTGCCCTATCAAATTCCCCAACATCTTTAAGAACCCTTATCACTGTATTCATGGTAACCTCATCAGGAAAAATACTTCTTTGCTTCATGTGTTTAATCCACAAAAGAGCTTCCTTAACTAAACCCGCTTTTGCATACACATCAACCAGCATACCATAAGTGTTATTCGTAGGGAAAACACCATCTTTCGCCATTTCAATCCAGCATAATCTTAATTCATCCCATTTTTGAGCTCTACCAAGAGATCGAAGAACTACATTGTAGTGAATCACATTGGGGATATAGTCTCTCTGAGATTTCATCCATCGAAAAATCCGAATAACTTGCGCCCAATCTCTCTGTTCTTTAAGTATTACTGTTTGCTCTTTAGGACTTAGTTTGCCCACAAATGAATTTAGTACTACATTGATGTCATCTTTGGCTTCCAAAGCACGCAAAATTGAAGGCAAAGAACCGCCATATTTCTTCTTTTTCCAATTGTTCGAGCTTCTTGCAGGAGAAATTACAGCTTTTGTGTTACAACAAGGTTTAAGACCCTGAGAAAATCTAGTTCCTGATCTAGAATTTTGCCTACCTACGCATGATACTAGGCTTCTATTGAACTTTGAATCAGTTTCCGAAGGGGGGTAAGGGAAAGGAAGGGATTTTACATGGACAGGTCTTGTGTTCTTGTTTAGAAGCATAAACCCTGGATAAACCCTAGTTTTATACGTTATGAACCCTAGGGGGTCTCTAGAACTAGAAAGAAACTGAACGTCTTGCGACTTACATGATGTGTAGGGGGGTTTGTGGATCAACTTCTGGAAATCTCTGTGCCCCAGTTCTCCCAAACAGTGATTGCAGATCATTTTAAAGTGCTGCTATGTTGGGAAGAATGAAAGATAGTAAAACGTTTTTCAGCTCTCAGCAAAAACTCCCCTGGATTCAAACTACAGCAGAAGGGTCTCCCAGTTGCAGTGCGCGCAGAAATCATCGAAGTCCAAGAATGACATCTTTCTCAAACAAATTATCGAACACTTTTCGGGTGTCCAAGAAATCAGGACGCGCTTTGAAGTGCAGCGAGACTGAGCTGTTTCCGACGACTCGGTCGGAGTCTAGCTCGGACTTGATGACTCAAGAACGGAATTGTTCTTGGCCATGATTGCATGAGACTACTGTCATGCAGGTTTTAAGCGTGAAGTGAAGTTATGATTCAAATTTAAGAATTGCAAATTGATATTGAAAATGTCGTTAACAAACTCAATCAAGCGATTTATATGATGCCTTTGCCACTTAGGGCGTCCCAGCGCTCATTAATGCATTGGGCATATAATCTCCGGCCACCTCAATATTTTTATAAGATCTTTGTTTAAGAGAAAAAAAAGAGTATGAAGCGCTTGGTCTGTATCGAACACTCAACTCCCGTGACGCTTCATTGAGCATCACCTCAACGACATCAAACGAGCACTGAGAATGTCCTAAAAACAAGGTTGATAAATTATTTTCATGGAGATTTTAAACTTAAATACTAATTAAGTGTATATAAGTCTTCAAAAGCTAATTAATATTTATGACTTTTATTTTTAAGAAATCTATGAAATTTAATTATAACTTTATAAACATACTAAAAGTTTATTAATGTTATTAAAAGTCATTTAAATAAAAAAAAATGTAAAAGTTTATAAAAATCTTTAGTAATTCTGAAAGTTTATGAAAATTTCTGAATTTTAAGACATTCAATTATGATCTTATGAACTTAATAAAAAATTATTAATGTTAATGAAAGTCGTTTAAAATAAAATATGTAAAAGTTTATGATAGTCTTTTATAATTTTAAAAGTTCATATTCCTCTATAACTAGTCTTATTCTTTTTCTTGTCTCACTATAATCAACCACGAGTTTAGGATTCAAAGAAATCATATCTCATTCTAAGGCATGCTAAATAGTCAGCGAACAGTTTCGTCATAAGAGATTCAAGCATCGGCGAGCTAGGGGTAGCGAGAGCAATACAAGTACTCATAAATAGGCTTTTTGTCCACTGGGCTACGATCAATGTTCTAGAAGTATAGCATGAACATCGAGAAAGATGTTGCAATCTAGACTAGCCCAGAAGGATGGTGGTAGACCAATTTTGCAAAAGGTTTCATCACAAAAAGTTCTAGGGTAATTTTGAGTAACTTTATAATTTGTTCAATTACTTGAGATTTTTCAAGAATTGGCTCCATGGTGCATGGACTAATTTTGATGAATTTAAAGTATCTTGGGCGTATTTATATGGCAACTTGCATTTGTGGCACGAATCTATTATATGTTAGTAAGTAGAATTAATAGATGGAATTTTATTTTAATTGCAAGTAATGCAATGCCCCATCTCCAAATAATCAACTTGTAATATATAATTAAAAATACATGTAATAATTAAAATTTTAGTGTTGTAATACCCGAAATTTGAGTTTAAAAAAAAAAAAAAACTATTGTTCAAAGATACGGTTACTGTTCACAAATACAGTCACTATTTTGTCGGCAGACAAAATAAGGTTCGGTGGTTACTGTAGCTACAGTAACAAACTATTTGTAACTTTGCGATTTTGTCTTTTTCTGCCAGAAAAATCTATATAAACCCTCCCATTCTGAAAATTCATTCCAGCAAAAAAAAAGAATTTTTTTGCTTACTCTCTTCTCTTTTCTTGTTCTTCAGCTGTTTTAGACAGCATATATAGTAGTAGGAAAGGAAAAACCCCAGTTTCTGCATAACAGTAGTGAAAATCTACTGTTGCGTACCTCTTTTGAAGCAATTGGAGGGTATTTCTGATCAAAGCAGGTATAATCACTCTGCTCTAGTCTTTATTTAAGATTAGAGATGTCGTTGTTTATTTCAGTACGCATACGTAGTTTACTATTCATATATACGGTATTGTTCACTGTTACTATTTAGCATTGTTCATATATACGGTACTGTTCATGGGCATTGATTAAATCACATTTTCGAAACGTAGATCCTGAAGACTGTTGGTCAAAGACTCGAAACAAGTTGAGATAATACTACAAGGATTCAGAGAAATACTACTGAGGTGGAAGTGATTACTCTGTTCTCTAGTATTATTTAAATTTAAATGTTGAATATGTTATGTTTACATTGTATGAATGCCTAGAAGTATGCAAGAATATTGATTTAATGATTTTTCTTTCTTTTCAATTTTTATGACCAAGAGAGTATGCTCTGTAGTTGCGTCTTGTACGATCTTCTACGTTAGAAATCGACAGTCATTGTTTTCATCTATGAAAATATTGATTTATGATGTCATGCTGATGAAATGTTTAATTATTAATGAAATATTTATTTTATTATGCTCTGTTCACAAAAATAAGATTAAATAAAGATTTCAACCATATATCGGCGCGGGGACGAATGTCGTTTGTGTGTGTTTCATGCAGAATTAGAACTGGTTGTCAGGATTGACATATGAATGAACTGAGTTTCAGAAATGATCCCAGAGAAGGGTTTAAATTTCAGAATTGATCTCTCTCCCCAGATCTGGAACACAGAGGTTAACCCCTTTCGGTCTAATTGACAACTGTTGATAAATAAATGTTTGAAATGTCTAATGGGTGATAAGTATTTGCATGTTCAGTGTTTGGTTTAAATAATACTATGGATGTACTGTGTATGATCTACTGGGCTCTTAAGCTCACCCAATCATTTTTTTCAGGTAACTATTGAAGACATCGCCCCAGCAGATCAATGTAAATTAATAACAGTTTGCCTTACAGTATGAGAATAGTAGAAAATGAATTGTATTGTAGGACTTGTGACCCACTATATTTGATCATGTCAGATGTCGATAGTATTTGTATTATCAAAAGATGGCTATGGAGCTCACAGAATTGTTCGTAACTCTGATCATAAATCAATGTTTTTCAGCTATTTTGAAATATTGAGATTATTGTGTTTCTGTTGTATTTATACTCTATAGCTTGGGATATGATATGATGAAACTAACAGATGTGATAAATGATAAAAAAAAAAGTAATATCCTCAGTTCTCAGATAGAAAGCCGGATGGACTGCACTGCAAAGAAATGAAGTCTCAAGCTACGAGACAACCACGTCGCCTATGACGTATAAGATAGAGATCGAGAGCTAGGGGTGTTACAGTACAGAATGCTCAAGACAACAGCTAAATGAACTTTATATATTAACTATTTTTTCTACTTTTCTTGTTAAGAAAACATGTTATTTTTCAGAAAACAATAGCAAGTCGTTATTAAAGTTTTTACTTATTAAATTATATTCTTATTATATTCTTATTTCAATAGCAAGATCTCACTGTGACATGAACATGACAAATTGCTTAATTCCCTCGTGGCTCTCATCCTGCCCTCATGTACACTTGCTGCTCCAAGATGCAGAGTTTTTTTTTAAATAATACAAAAATAAATAAATTATTTTTGAAATACCTAACTCCTCAATTTTATTTCATATATATCCACTTTTTAATAGTGTCTCGCCACGCATATGTATAGGTAGCTTTTTTTTATTTAATCTACTTGTGAAGGCATCTTTTGTAAAAATGCTTTCTATATAAATTGGATTTACACATAATGCATTTTTTGAAAAGACACCTTCCATATAAGTTTTTTTAATCTTTTTGTTAAAATACTGAGTTTTCAATTTGTGAATTCTCTCATTTTTGCGTATTCACTTTGTTTATTTTTTTCAATCATCTTCATTTGATTTAAGCGCAAATGACTTGAATCATATTTGCTTCGCGTTTCTGCGTCTTTACTTCATTTAATTTTTTTTATATTGTGTTTTCAATTGCGATTTGGATTTCGTTCTCGTTTCTATGTCTTCGCTTTGATTTGGATTTAAGTTTCTTTTTTTTTCAAATCGTATTCGTTTAAAAAAAAACAGGTGAAGACATCTTCAGTGAAGCTACCTTTAGTTGGAATATTTTTATTTTTCAAATTTTTTACTTCGGTTTATTTTTTTTTTCAATTCGCCTGTACTTGATTACAAAAAAAATTAGGTAAAGGCGTCTTTTTTTAAAATCATCTTCGTTTTTCTTTTTTTTTTCAAATCGTCTTCATTTAATTTTTTCAACACTAAATTATCTTGGCATATTATAAAAAAAAATCATGTGAAAACATTTTTTTGTGAAGACAACTTCACTTGACATTTTTTTTTCAAATCATTTTCACTTCGTTAATATATTTTTTTTAATATATTTTTTTTCAAATCGTCTTCACTTGATGTATAAAAAAAAAGATAAAGGGTCTTTTTTAAATCGTTTTCGATTTTTTTTCAAATTGTCTTTATTTAAAAAAATTAACTCGCCTTCACTTCTTATATATATTTTTAACATAAATTTTAATTCATTTATTTATTTCAAGTCCAGAAATGAAAATTACAGTAAAAAAAAAAAGAGACACTCAGAAACAAAAACAAAAATAAAAACGTCTCCGCATGGTTTTAAAAATAATGATTAGACGAAGATACTTTTTTAAATCAAGTAAAGAAAACTTAAAAAAAATAAATGAAGCGAATATGATTAAAAAATTAAACGAAGCGAAGATAATTTAAAAAAATTATCTTAAGTGAAGACATCGTCATGTCACTTAGTTTAAATGAAAACCGAAGACAATTTAAAAAAAGACACATTCACCTCGTTCTTTTAATCAAGTAAAGATAACTTGAAAAAAAAAAACGAATTGAAGTATACCAAGTGAAGGCGTCTTCATCTGGTTATTTTTTTTAAACGAAGATGATTTGGAAAAAAAAAATGAAGACGATTAAAAAAAAGATGTCCTTACCTTGTTTTTTTGTTTTTAAATCAAGTGAATATGACTTAAAAAAATATTAATAAAGCAAAGATGATTTTTTTTATAAAAAAAACAAAGACAATTTTTAAAAATATTAACGAAGCGAAGATGATTTTTTTAAAAAAAAAAAAAGAAAAAATGAAGATAATTTTTAAAAAAGATGCATTTGCCTAATTTTTTTTCTTAATCAAAGCTAAGACAGCTTTGAAAAAAAATAAACGAAGTGAAGATGATTTAAAAAATAAAAAAATTATCTTAGTGAAGGCGGCTTCACTAAATACGTCTTCACCTGATTTTTTATTTTTTAAAAAAGACACCTTCATCTTGTTTTTTAAATAAAAAATACACTTTTACCTTCACCCTCACCTCATTTCTAGGTGTTTCTCTTTTTTTTTATGGCATTTTTTGTTTTTGAGCATTTTTTATTGTTTTTCTAGTTGCGACTTGAAATTTTGTTTTCGTTTCTAAGCATCTTTTTTTACTACATTTTCAATGCCTTTTTTTTATAAAAAAAAATGACTTCACCTGCCTTATTTTTTAAAAAAATCAAGAGAAGAAGACTTAAAAATAAAATGAAGCGAACACGATAAAAAAATCTCAAGTAAAAATATTTTCGTGTCACCTAATTTAAATGACGCTTTCACCTCTTTCTTTTAATCAAGAAAAGACAACTTGAAAAAAATAAATGAATTAAAAATTATTTAAAAAATATATACGAAGTGAAGGTGTGTTAATTTTTTTTAAACAACGACAATTTGAAAAAAAAATGAAAACAAATTTAAAAAAATGCCTTCATCTTGTTTTTTTTTTAAATCAAATGAAGACGATTTAAAAAAAAATTATTAATGAAGTGAAGATAATTTGAAAAAAAAATGTTAAGTGAAGTCGTTTTCATTGAAAACACTTTCACCTGATTTTTTATGACATATTAAGATAATCTAATGTTGAAAAAAATAAATGAAGACAATTTGAAAAAAAAAAAGAAAAACGAAGACGATTTAAAAAAAAGACTCATTTACTTAGATTCCCAAAAGACTCATATACTAGATAAAAAATTATCTAAAGTAAAGGTAGCTTCACCTGTTTTTTTTTCTTAAAACGAATAGTATTTGAAAAAAATAAAAGAAAACTAAAGACGATTAAAAAAAGATATCTTTGCCTCATTTTTTAAAATCAAATGAAGATAACTTTAAAAAAAATAAATGAAGTGAAGACATAGTGTAAAATTAAACATAATGTAAAACATAGTGTACAAATGAAACGAGAACAAAATCCAAATAGCAACTAAAAACATAGTGTAAAAAAAATGAAACGAAGTAAAGACGTAGAACTAGAATGAAATTTCAAATCGTAATTGAAAACTCAGTATTAAAAAAAAAGTTACACCTCATTTTTTAAAATCAAATGAAGACTTAAAAAAATAACAAAGTGAAGACGTAAAAATGAGAACGGAATTCAAATCACAATTGAAAATGAGTCATCTGCGTTAAAATCAAATGAAGATGATTAAAAAAATAAACAAAGTGAAGACTCAAAAACAAGATAAATCTCAAATGAAAAACTCAGTATTAAAAAAAAAGATAAAAAAAATCTATATGGAAGACGTTTTTTTAAAAGATGCCTTCTATGTAAATAGGAATTTATTTGAAAGACGCCTTCACACGTGAATTAAATAAAAAAAAGCCACATGTGCATACACGTGGCGAAACACTGTTGAAAATATATGAAATAAAATTAGGGAGTTAGGCATTTTGAAAATAATTTAATTTTTTGTATTATTTAAAAAAAAAACTCCGAAGATGCAAGGACATGTGAAGAACTAGGTGGTAGTGCATCGAGCTAATGGATAAAAATAAGCACACAAGCAACTGACCTGTATTTGACCCAGATGCAGTAATAATAATATGAAGGGAAAAGACCAAATCCATCTGAAGGCAAAGGCATGCCCAAGGCTCAAAGAGGTTAAGAATTGAGGGTGACAAAATAGGTTAAGACCCATTTGTTAATTTTTATTTGGTTCATTTTAAAATGAATATCAACACAGGCCTCCGAAAAAAAAAAAATCAATTGCAGGACAAAAAAAAAAAAAAGGTAGATCAAAGAAAAGAAATTTCTCCTTTTATTATTTTGCCTTGTTTTTGCCATTTTTGTGTGGCGGTTTGATTCGTAAGATTAGATGGGATAAGATTAAAAATTATCATATTCCTATGTTTCGCTCAAAAAAGATGAGATTAAAATTAATCATAAGTCCGCCAACTTATCCTAGCATTTTAAGACAAAACACTCTCAATTAAACTTGTAATATCATTTGATCCCATGTTATTCAATTTCATTTTTATTCTATCATACCCCCCTTTCTATCTAGTTAAATTCCATCATATCCTGCATATCAAACAAACCCTGTAAGTTATGGAAGTAATGCCACCCCTCTCCTTACAGATTGCTAAACAATTAATGCAAACTTTTTTTCATGAATGTTGAAGGTTAAATCATACATGAATAGTTGAACCATTTTTTCAATTAATGCAAACTTTTTTTTTTCTTCAGAATCATTTTTTCAAGTGTGTGTGTACATATACTACTAGGTCATGGACATGTGCATGGCATATGAATTGAAAAAAAATCTTTAATTAAATTATAATCATTATTCGTTTATTTTCAAGTTAGGACCAATACAACAATATAACAAATACATCTTCAAAAAACCATAAGAAATATGAATTTTTTTTTTAAATTGAATTTAATACATCTTGTTTATAAATTTTAACATTTTTTTGGTTAACTTGATTAACACATTTGTCATATATTAATTAAGCGGGTTGAGTTTGAATTTGTGATTACAATACAACAATACGAATATGACATGAAATGTTATATGACATAAGAACATGAATTGTTACCATTAATCATCATGGAAGATTGCTCTACACTCTGTTCTTGAAGACATTGAAGTTGTTAGTTTTTCCCCACAAGGCATGCGATAGTTCTTTGGCTGTTTAGAACATGATTGCAAAAGCTCTTTTATTCAGATCAGCACTTCCACATCAAGCTTTATAACTCTATAAATAGACACCAATATACCCTTAATTCAGAAGAACCAGCACAACCAGAAGAAATTCTACAGCTTTCAACATGAGAAATTAGCATTCAGTCCTCGTTATCAGCAAAACATTCCCAAAAGGACAGAGCCTTACTGGGATCCTTCACATACACCATTTTTGGTATGTGAGAGAGGGGTTATATATGAGCTACTCACCCTTAAACTCTTTACGTAAGCATCCTTCAATGATTTAGCATAAACTTCGTACACTCTTTTGTCTTCAAGTAAAGCTTGCATCATCTATGCATAGGAATATCAATAATATGAAAAGTAGTATCTCAGTTAGATGGTTCATACCAGGCACAAGAAATAATAGACGCTTTCATGCTTCATTTTTTCCTGTCTTGAGTTTGCTCCAGTGAGAGTAAGAATATCAATAATCCATCTAGGCTTCTTGCTTAGAAAGCCCATAACTGATGCATGTGAAAGATCAATTTAATTGCTTGATCCAGCTATCCTACCTCCAAATCTTCCAAATCAAGGAAGTTTCTCTTTACCAGAGAATTCGAATGACCAAGATCATGATAAGAACTGTTCCTAGCCTTGATCTCAATCCAGCTCTTACCAGGCATTTTCTTGATCCCTCTATCTTTCATTAACTTCCTAATCTTCTGCGAATCATCCCACTGACCAACTGCCCTATAAATATTAGCTAGAAGAACATAGCTCAAGTGGTAATTTGGTACCAATTCCATCATTTTTTTAGCAACACGCTCGGCCACAGCCAGATTTGAATAAGCTGAACAAGCGCCAATAAGAGCTGCCCAAAGTGATGAATCATCTTTGAAAACTGAATTTTCTATCAAGTGTTGAGCTTCTTCCAGTAGCCCCGCACGACCAAGAAGATCTACCATGCAGTTATAATGCTCAATCCCAGCTTGAATCCTGTAAATTTCATTCATCAGTGAAAAATATTTTCTCCCTTGATCAACCAAACCAGTATGGCTACAAGCAAAAAGTACTCCTATGAAGCTAATATAATCTGGCTTAATCCCTTGTTCAACCATCTCATCAAACATCCTAATAGCTTCCCCAGCTCGCCCATTCTGTGCAAACCCACAAATCATTGAGTTCCAAGTGATCAAATTTCTAACTTGAGTTTTAACAAAAACTCTCTGTGCATAATCAATAAATCCACATTTTGCATAAAGATCAACAAGAGCAGATTCCACAACAATATCTCTCCAGCCTCCTTTCCTTATATATTGGCAATGGACCTCTTTTCCCTGCCTTACAGCTGCTATGCCTGCACAAGCACGAAGAACAGTGCCAAAGCTGTATAGACAGTCCTCCTCCATCTCCCGGAAAATCTCAAGAACAGTCTTTGACTCACCATTTTGGCAATAAGCTCCAAGAAGGGCACACCAAGAAACTGAATTCTTCTTAAGCATACCATCGAATACCCTTTGAGAATTTTCAACGAATCCGCATTTCCCATACATGTCTACAAGGCTGCTCTCAACAACCACATTGCCACTAATACCAGCAACAAGTACCATACCGTGTACTTCCTTTCCTTGTTTCACTCTCCCCAAGTTGCCACAAGCTGTCAAAATCGTTCCAAAAGTAAATCCATCAGGAAACAGTCTATACTTCCTATGCATTAAATAAAAGAACCCAAGAGCCAGTTCAAAGCAATCATTCCTCGTGAAAGCCGAGATAACAGAAGTCCAACAAATAGCATCTGGTTCAGGCATTTCATAAAACAAATTCCTGGCATCCTCCAACCTGCAATTCCTGCCATACATATCGATAAGGGCACTAGCAATAACACAATTTGAATCGAAACCTCTTACAAAAACCACTCCATGAAAGCCCATACCACGCTCCAGAGCTCCGAGCTCCGAACACGCCTTGATCACTGCAGACAAAGTAAATGCATTCGGCTCGACACCACACTCCGACATCTTCCGAAAAATCTCCAGTGACTCTTTCGGTTTTCCAGCTCGAATGCACCCAGAAATCATTGAAGTCCAGGAAATAACATCTTTCTCAAACAAGTTATCGAAAACTTTGTGGGTGTCGGAAAAATCAGGACCCAGTTTGAAGTAGAGTGAGAGTAAGCTGTTTCCGACGAATCGGTCGTATTCTAGGCCGGACTTGATGACATGGGAATGGATTTGTTGGCCGTGATTGAATGAAAGGACTTTGACGCAGGTTTGTAAGAGTGAAGCGAAGATGACAGGCTTTATGGACAATTGTTGAGAGTTTCTGACATTTTTGAGAAGCAAAAGAGCTTGGGGAAGGTTATAGGATTTGCAGAGATGGAGGATTTTTGATTCTGGAGATGGGTTTTGTGGGTTTTCTTTGAGGACTGAAGGGAGAATAGAACTGTAGTGGCGCCTAAGTGGCAGCATGAGAAGTGAAAGAGATGAAGCGTGGATACTGCAGCCGAAATGAAGAGTGGAGTTGCTATTAAACTGATCATAACAACCGGGTGGCAATTCCTATTACGGAGTGTTGGAATCACATTTGTCAACTCCCTGAAAAGCAACCTAATAGAGATTGGATATTTGCTTGGATCATTCTAAGATTTGGCACCTATTATGGAATTGCAGGAAGTAGTAGTTTTCCATGCTTGTCACTTTTCTGGCCTCTGGAAATTCGCAACAAGGTTATGTAAATCTCTAATTCATATCAATTTCAGCTCTGATATTAATCTCTCTTTGTAGGTATGACCAAAGGCGTTCCCTCTTATTAGGCTCCACCAACTGCAAATAGCTCTTAGAAACTTGCTGGAATAGCTTGTCTTTAAGGACCAGGTTAGTTTAGTTTGTTTGACCATGATTTCTTTTAAAAAAAAAATTACACAATTTATATCATCGTGTTGTGTTATAAATAAGTCATATTTAACCGTATTCGTAATCGTGTACCTGTTTTGACTCATTTAACTTTTTATAATCAAATTTTTAAATAAATTATATTAAAAATATTAATAAAAATTTTAAAAAATTATATTTAAAATAATAATAATAAATTATATTATCAATAGATTAATAAATACATTAATTTTAAATTAATATTTTTATAATTTATCTCTTAAATTATCTATAATCGTGTTAAACGTGTCATTTTCGAATTTTTTGTGTTGATCCAAACCTGTTAATTTCGTGTCAACCCAAACATGTTAATTTCGTGTCGAGTTATCATGTCGTGTCACAAATTGCCATCCCTATATAAAACATCTCATAATTAGTATGAAAGTAATAAAACTGAAAAAAATTTTAAAAAAATCTTTAATACAATCATAAAATTGCTCCTATTTTTATAACATTAGAGTTTGTACTCAATCTTTTTATGTATAAAAAATAAAATTTTTAATGTAACATCTTAACTGGTCGACGACCTCAACTATTTTTTTTTTTTTTTGTACATGAAAAATTTTGGCTAATGTTTGTTTATCTTATATAACACCTATATTTTTTTTAAATTCATGATTGCACTTTGAGGAGGATGGCGCAATCACGGTAGTTTGGAGCATTATTCATTTCTCGCTTGTTGCTGATTATTGACAAGCTCTCTTAAAGAAGGGTTATCTACCTCATAGTCGTTCCATTCTGTTGGACACTCGGAATTTCTCTCATTTTAGATTCCCAAAAGTGTCTTGAGGTCTGATAATTTTATTTATGCCAACTCTTTTATTATTATAATTCTATTTTTTTTCCTTTTGGCAAAAAATAAAATTAAATAATTTTCAATCTTTTTTTAAAGATTATATTTCTTATTTCTGTTCTCAATTATTTAATTTCATTTCGAAACATTCTGAGAATGCAGCAGTGAACCTTTAACTAGATCATGCATGTAAAAGAAGGAAACGCCCTCACAAGAACGGCTTTTCAGAAGGGTATATTCTCTGAATGACTTCAAAGTCTGGTGTACCAAAAGAAAGCAATCTCATTTTAGTCTATGTTGTCATAAAACCCAAAATAATAAAACAAACAATTGAGGGAACACATGTATAAGGAACTTTGGTTACTGCAAAATTTTTCTGTGCCTGGCTTTAAGATATTGTGGCCTTAAAAGCTTTTCTGACGGAAAATGGACGACTTTTGAGCAAGATCTCAACATGGCATGAACATGTCAAATTGCTGCCCTCATGGCTCCCCTTGCCGCCTCACGCTTCAGTTCTGCAGCTTTGCCTGTTCCTCGGAAGTACATGTACACTTGCTGCTCACGAGATGCAAGGAAATGTGAAGAACTAGGTAGAGTATAAGGTTGATGTATGAAACATAACAACACAAGCAACTAACCTGTATGACCCAAATGCTGACAACTGATTCGAGGCAGAAAAGACCAAATCCAATAAAGTAGAAGATCTGCAAGCAAGACACATCTCAAACCTTCCACTTCAAAAGCAAATATTTTATAGTTCCATGAAAAAGGAAGAAAGATCTTATTTTGGTGGATAATTAAGGAGATGTTCCTAAGAGACGATAAAGCTAGAAGATCAACAGGTAGAGAAAGAATTTATAGTTTTGACATTGAAAACTTTGATCTGAAAAAAAATGAAACTTCAAACCATTTGAGATTTGATAAATGAAGAAATTCTTAGAAACTTGGGTTAAAAAATGTGAATCAAATTAATTCATTTATATTAATACATGTAACCAGTCAATATTCAGATAAAAAAAAAAATCCAACATTGGAATTCCAATTTACAATTCTGACCGTTAATATTTCAGATAATGAAAATTTACTTTGATGTTATCTTAAAAATTAAACATGAAGAACGATACTAAAAGAAGAAAAAGAAAAGAAGAGAAAGACAAAAATCATCTTTGAAATTAAGCAGACAAAAGAAGAGCCATCTACAGGGGAAAATGGTGAAGAAACTTAGTAACTAAACCCAGCTAATCTCCTCACATGTCAAAAGTCCATTTGATTATCCTAGTACATTGATCTCTAGGATTATCTAAAAGACTCGAGCACGTTAGTACTATACTAAATTTGTGCTGAATCTCTATAGCACCATCCATCTAGAAACTTTTAAGTATATTATTGCTCATCAATGACAAAATTCCACAATCAAGATTTCCCTCACTAGCGACCACAACAAAGCAAATAATCTGTGACAACCAGCATCACCCAAATTGCACAACAAATAAAAATAATGAAAGCATTAAACTTACCCCAACTAAAATATGGTCACTAATAAGATCAACTGCCGGCAGTATACCCCTGTTTCACAAGATCAAACAAAGGAATCATCATCATGGCATATAAGAAAAAATATTAATTGCTTCATGTTCATCATGATTCCTTGTAATGCAATTCAAACAACCTTATACCAGGAAATTGAAAAGAATAAAAACAAATTTTCCAAATTCAACATAATTATTGGTTGCACTATCAAAAAAGAATATTCAAGAGAAGTTTAATACATTCCTCCATCGTTTTATTTCATTTAAATTACTGGAAATAAAATGGACATACTTGCAAGCAATCCTAAATTCCTTTGACCTAAAAGTTAGTCCTTGCATTTCGAATTCTTGGTCTTAGCCTCTCTGACCATTTTGATTGATTCTATATATGACTTCCTCAGTTGCCCATCATATGCTCAGTGGTAATATTAGCAACCATCACTTTTTTAACTAGTAAAACTAGAAGAAAAAAAAAAAAAAAAAAGAGGCTCCGTTGTGACCAACATTCAGAGAAATTCTTAACCAAATATCCATTAAAAACTTTTAGCATTACAAAAACATCTAGAGCAGTGATATATGCTCAATGATGATGAAGATAAAGGCAAAAATTGGGTGAACGTCATTCTATAGGTTCACCATAGTGGTAAAGTGAAGCAGTCGTGAAAGAGATTGACTGAGCAAGGCCAATTTCGTTAGTGACCCTTGAAGCCTTTGTTGAAGCCCAGGATGCATTACCAGCAAGCCAATTATTGTTTTACTGAGGTAGGTAGATGTTGTAAAAAAAGGCTCCCAATGGTGTGCCTAGCCACACCTGTAAATGTTGTTGTGACCTAAAGGTCACAGACTCTTAACAGGTGCAAATCCAGAAATAGTTGCTATTGTTTGGAATAAAAACATAAACCCTTTCCGAATCCTGCAATAGCAAGAATCCTACTTGCCAAACAGACCCCTAATCTATTACTTGTAAATTATAATTGCCTCCAGCGCAAATGGGATTTCTCAGTTGTTGACCCAAAACAAAAAAGAACCTATCTATAATGAGGATAATGTAGTGGGGTCAGTTTCAGAATCTGATAACAAACAAATCTATTTTCATTCACTGAAAGTCTCAGCAATGAACATTATGATCATCCAGTCATAGGAAATGAAGCTAGTACGGAAAGAATTTCAAAATTTGAACGATTGTTATGGTAAAGAGTCCTGATCAACCTTGGTAGGAGGGGCTTAGACCTTGAATTTAAAATACAACAGACTAAATGAATCTTAGTTTCTATAAATTTAATATTGACTGGTTGGAAATGCAATCATCAAATAGAACTCAAGGAATGAAAACCAAAAATTTTAAAAGCTCATCATAGCTTCCAAATTCAAGAGATGGTACTTACGCCAGAGATTTTCCTTTAAAAATAACAGGAGGGGCCACTGCTGCAAAGATGCAGAAGCCAATGTGAAGCTGGAATTAAAAAAAAAATGCATTAATGGCCTTAAATTTAATATATTACCCACATAAAATGAATTGCCAAAAGTTATCCATAGGAAAGAAAATAAAACTTGAACTTACAGTGTAGAACAGAAAAAACCACCCAAACTTCAAGGCACTATCAGTCCTGAGAGAGCAGAATTTGTAAGATAAATGAAAAACATGAATAATCAGAGTTATGAAGCCCACAAGGTGCACTCAAGGCGAGAGAACCCTACATCACCTGAGGTGCAAGGCAAGCTGCACACTCAAGTGATGTAAGGCACAAAAATGCAAAAATATATTTTTATAAATGTATTATTAATCAATGAATCACAAATTCAAAAGATAAGCTAACTAAAACATAAGCCATATAAAAAGTTAACAATTTTATTAATTATAATGCAATTATCCAATTTTTCTTACTTTCTGAAGTTTATCAATAACTTTATTTGTTTTATGTCTAAGAATTTCATGAAATAAAGAAAGGAAGAGGAGGAGGATGGGGATGGGGTGGAGGTGTTGTAGCAGTGCTTTCTTGTTCCTTCACCCTCCTCCCCTTCCTATTTTGGGTGGGAGAAGAGGCAACATGCAAGACAAGCTAAGCACACAACCAGAGCTACTATTTTTCACGGGTTTGTACAAGTTACTTGATGGATGAAAAAGTACACTTGGTGAGTCAACTTTCACAAGTGCAAAATATTAGCTACGCTTTGGTAGCCATTATTTAGAGTCCAAACCAAAAAATTCAGATGTAACTCATGAATATACGGGAATAACAATAATCAAGAACAGTCAGAGAAAAGAGTACCTCATGGCACGATAGAGTGGACGATACCACAACACATATCCTCCAGGAACCCCAGATATGAAGTAAATAATGGCAAGAAACCATATTGTTACACCTATGGTAAAAGATATGAAATATCAAGGTTAAATACTATATTTAGAAAACTTAGTAGATCAAGGGATGAAAGGAACATGAGCATTAAATAAGACTGAATTATTTAAAGAAAAGACAAACCTTCTCCTCTAATCCAGGCTGTGGTAACAGCTATGATGTTCCATAGAAGGCACGCAAACAGTCCTGCACAAGAAGAAGATTAGACTTTCATTTATCAACAAAGCAACCAAAATAAAGGGCACCAAATATCATGCAACATGATTCCAGGGAAGAACATCTAATGCATACGCTAACCCCACTACTGCCAACACCAACACCTATGTAAGAACCATAAATTCTTGTTATCATGGTAATCCATTTCTTAAACTTCAGCAAAGAAGAATGTTATACTCAAGGCCAGCCAAGGACAATTTGCCATTGGAAGACATGCAACTTGATAGTCCAAACATGCCCTTAAACATAAATCTAATTTAATTGAACAAAAGAAGTGCCATGAAATGATAATATCCAACTCAAGAGTATCTTGGACTCTTCAATATTCATCTAGAAAGCCTTTGATTTGAGGATACACAAAACCAAGTTTCTCGGAAAATGTGTTCAAGACTTGAAGCAAGCTCAATTCATACAATAAAAAAGACACTCAGTTGACCAAATTTACTTTTCTGAATTTCCTTGTCAGATACAATACAGGATAAATAAGCAATTTTTGCCCTATAAAAGATCCAATAACATGCTTCAAATGCTTGTATTACTCGGAAGTAACTGAAATTTAAAATAGATATGGATTCAAGTAATCGATTAGACCTTGCAAAACCAAAGCTTCATGTATGAATTACAAACTTACACTAGCATTGCAACAAAAAACCACAAAGCCACATGACAAATAATGAATCCAAGTAATTTTTCAATTAAAAAAAGGACCTATTATCAAATTGATGCAACAGTGTAGATAACATACCTAACCATGTCGTAAAGGCAGTATACTGCATCCTTTGCAGATGGATAGGGATTTCATTCACAATATCATGATGAATAAGGGGAAAAAATGGTGGCCAATTTTTATGCTCTAAGTCAATTCCAGCTGTCAAAAAGCCAAGGGAAACAATTCAAACAGTCAATTCTGAGAGGCTATTCATATTGTTGACAGACACACACATACAAGCAGTCAAGTACTACAAATGAATAGTGAGAAATACCTCGAGCTGCTGCATCTTCCTTCCGCCTTACTTCCTGCATAGCACATCAAGAAGACTGGAATCAAGAACTAATTCAACAAGTCAAGCACATCTACATGCAAAAGGAAAAAGTTACGGGATTAATAAAGTGATACATATTGGAGTAACCAGATAGGTGCATGCTTGGTAGTTGGTGCATATATATAGTTTTACTTTGTTTTAAGGCAATTTTGTGAAACATGCATGTGTTGGACTATTATTCTGAATCCTACAGCATATTTGTCACTCTTGTCAACATCAGAGTTGCAACAGACAATGACATCGGGGTTTCTAGAGTTCTAAACAATGAGTGCAAAACGGTGCTTAAGCAAGAGTTTTGCTTAAGTACTAGCTGAAAAATTACAAAAGGCTTCCCTGCAGTCACTTCCTGAAGAAGTGGCCCTAAATTGCTATTGAGTGCAATGACATAAGAAGGAAATTTAAAGCAAAAAAAAAAAAAAAAAGAACCCAATCTTGCATTTGACAATGATATGGAGAAGCCATATCAATTTGATCAAAAGGTTGTCTTCTTTGGTGTGATGAAATAGTCAGTGTCACTATTAAGAAAATGGATATCTACATCATTGCTCAAGTTAAAACTTTTCCGGGACATAAATGTAGGCATAGTCAACCCAACAAACTCCTTTTCCATACTGAAATAGATTGATGGAACAATCACTAAGAAAATATTAATAATCAGTTACCTGCTCTCTCTTATTCAATTCAGCTTCCTTAGCTTGCAGTTCCTTTTCCCTCTTTTTTAAATCCTGGAATTAGAATAAAGGACATTTTGTAAACTGACAACATTTTATAAATAGAAAAGAAACAATGAAGAATGACCCATTTACTTCCCTAAACACATTACCTTTGCCCCATCCAGAGGAATGTCAATTTTTGCACCACGATTATAGTTGAAGTCTGCAGGTTCAGGAGGAAGAGGTGAAAGCCTTGAGTTTGTGGCAGGAGGGACACTACCGGAATTCTAGGAACCACACCAGGTAATGAATGATAAAAGAAGATAGAATAGCAATCGAAAAACTTAGAAGAAAGATTATAACTACTATTTCAACAAAAAAAAAAAAAAAAAAAAAAAAAAAAAAAAAAAAAAAAAAAAAAAAAAAAAAAAAAAAAAAAAAAAAAAAAACTTAGAAGAAAGATTGTAACTACTATTTGACTGCAAGGCTACAAGCATACCCTTGGGGAAAAGAGATTCTTGCTAAATTGAAGTGCAAAATGGAAAACTAAATTTCAGAAAATCACACAAGTATTTAGGTGAAGTTTGTAAATTAAAAAGAAAAACAAAATTATAAAAGCTCATTACTATCCTGCACAAATTTGATCAACCTATAATTCCCAGAGTCCCATATTGCTAGTGCTAGTAACTTCATGAAATTAATGAGGCAAACATAAGCACTCTCCTAAAACAAATCACATAAAAAAATTGATTCTCTTCATCAAGATCCCCAAAGTTGAATTAGTTACTTATTCATATGGTTTGCTCTACATAAATTCGTAAAGAAACTGATAATAAACAAAATAACAACAAAAAAGAAAAAAAAAATCTTATTCACAACTTTATGACCTTACCATTCTTCACTTTGAATATGACAATACCTTAAGTAATGAGGTCTTGCATATTCTTTTTCTTATCTGCCACTTAAATGTGATGTTTTCCCAGCCTTTAAGAACACCAATCTTTTCATGTGCCAGATCCACAAATCAAAAGAAGTAACCTAATACTATTAATTGAGTCTTAGGATCTAGTCCAACTCAAAATGGGACTTTCCAGTTTTTATGGGATTCATAATTAGACAAAGATTCAAGCTCTGAATACCTAGTAGCAGCAGGTGTTGTCAAAGTAGAGGCCTTCTTTCATAATTTCAAGTATGTGCAACCACCTACTAGTTCAAAGTCTTTCTCTGCCATTTCCTCCACACCAATGAACTTGAATCATGCATCTTCACATGTATTCAATTCAACAACACCATAAACAGCAAAATAAGATTCAGAAATCAACAGCTATAAACTTTCCCCTTTCCTTGTATCTTTTGTTTCTAAAAATATAATTTTCAGAAAAGATGCCCCAATTAGCTGAATGCCAGAGAAACAATCACAAAAAATCTATACAACAACATCTCTTTATTTCACCAAAGTACACCAGATCTGAAAGCTCCCGCGACTAAACACCAAAATCCACCACATTTGAGCCTCAGCATTTAACACCAGAAACTGATAAAATGAATCACGCGCGCCCAAACAAATCATCAGAATAAAGAAAAAGAATCAAACAATTTTTACAATCTTTCAACCCTACCACCTCTAATTCCAAATGCGGACTCCGAAAATAACCAGACTCTTCAACCAGTTTCGCCAATAAAGCAAATACATATTAAATCCATATTAGACAAATAACATTGTTACGAGTAACTCACACAGCGCAAACACCAAGATGGTGATGGTAACCAAACTCACCGCGAACGGATTCACATTGTCGTCGTCAAAAGGATTTCCGTCGAAACGCCCCGCCATGAGAACGTAATGGTAGGAAAGAAGCTGATCTCCAACAAAGAAGAAGAAGAAGAGATCTGGTAGTGAAGAACGAACGGGAAGCTTCAGAAAGAAGATATTCAAAGAGAAGATTCAAAAATCAGATTTTGTGAAGAAGAAGAAGAAGAAGAAGAAGAAGAAGAAGAAGACAATGTGTATTGGATGGAATGAAGACTTGGCTCTAGAAATGGAGAGCGAACGGAAAGTGTCAAGACCAACTGCTCGCGGGCTAAGAGGAAAATTTCGTTTCACGAGGGAAAGGAGATGGCCGTACCGCACGTGCGAAAACCACAAAATAACAAAAAAAATTTTAGAAAAAAACATACCCACATTATTTACATCATCTTTAATACTATTTTTTATTTTTTTAATATTATATTAGTTATATTATTTTTAACATTCTAAAAAAAATTTATAATTGAAAATAATTAAAAGGAATTACATCAACATATTAAACTGAGTTAATAAGTTATTTCAAAGTTAAAATAAAATTAGATGAAAGGTATTCTTATTTTTATATTTTTGAATTAACTTTATATGTATCACGAGATTAATTATCATGCCAGTTATAATAAAATAATAAATAGAAAAGTTGTTCCACTGTAACTTTTTTTCATATTTAAGGTCAAATTAAATTCAAAAGATAATTGAATGTCACCCACTCTGGTTATAACCTTTACTTTTTTTCACCTGCTTGTTCAATTAGCCTATATATATATATACATATTTTTTTGGTTTCTTTTTCTTCTCTTTCACTCTTCATTTCTTGTAATTTTTTTTATTATTCCAACAACATTCTAAAGGTTCTTTTAACTAAAAAATATAAAATTCTATGTTAAAATAGGATACTATATATATCTCACGAACGATTCTGTAGAGT
>JAJIYU010002207.1:0-31453 GCA_030144865.1 Tinospora cordifolia | reverse complement strand
GACTCATCCACTAATTCTTCAACATCAATCGGTTCGGACCTCCACTTAGTTTCACCCAAGCTTCATCTTGGTCATGGATAGATCACCTAGGTTTGGGCGTGCCCTTGATAATTGCGTCGTTGTGCCTGGGCTGTGAGGGCTCTCAACCACATGGATAGTTCAATGTCCTCATCAGCGCCAGACCCGAAGATGGTCCTTGCTGATTCACACGAGATTCCACATGCCCCATGCTTCTCGGGTCAGAGCGTAAGCTAGTGATGCTTTTGGCTACTGGACTCTCGCCATCTAGGGTGCATACAATGTTTAGTAGCTTCTCCAAGGTTTCTCTTGCATTGCCGGGAATGAGCGATTTTGTTGTAGAATTGTTAGTTTTTTTTGGAATAGGATTAAATCCTTTACCTCTCAATAACCGATTTGAGGAAGAATATACATTCTCGTGATTTGTATCCAAGGGTCAATTAGAAATTTGCCAATTGGCCACTGCGGCTCCTCTCTTCTCGAGAATCCATACATCCCTTATCAGTGTATGGACAACTATCTCTCGAGCACAGGTTTAGGTTCGACCTCAATGGAAAAATCAAATGGAGCACCTAACAACGCATCTTCACAGACCAAGAACTACAAGATCACCCCAGAATAAAAGCGATGACGGAGGGATCGTACCATTCAAGCCCGAACTGACTGATGTTGAAGAATCAGCGGATGAGTTGTGGTTAGGGGTGAAATGCCACTCGAACCCAAAGCTAGCTGGTTCTCCCTGAAATGCGTTGAGGCGTAGCAATTGACAGGACATCTATGGGTAAAGCACTATTTCGGTGTGGGCCGCGAGAGCGGTACCAAATCGAGGCAAACTCTGGATACTAGATATGACCCCAAAGGGTCAAGGTCGGCCAGTGAGACGATGGGGGATAAGCTTCATCGTCGACTAGTGATTCTGAAGCCTCAATTCTTGACTGGAGGGGACACCAAAGGCCTCTGCCCTTCCATCCCCCCTAGAGGGGGATAGGGCTAAGCAGAGCAAAAAGGGTTTTCCATGAGATGGGAAATGAAAACTATTAACCCCACACGAAGTTTGTGAATAAGTGATTTTGGATCTATTCCAAATATACGCATCGTGCTGAAGATTCAAAACGAATTTCATTTTTTTTCTTTGCTTTATTTTATAAAAAAAATAAAATGAAGATGAAATCTGCCCAATGCAATGGATTTCAAATCGAAAACTTATTTTTCGATAAATCCATTAAGAGTTTTTGGGGTTAGCTCACCCTCGCAGGATCGTGACCCTTTGTCCCGGCCATTGTAGCACGTGTTTGCCTAGGGCTTACCGGTTCTCCAGGAAAATATGTTGGACTAACAGAAACAATTAGGGGGTCTCAACTGATCCTTTCTGGAGAATTAGATGGTCTTAAGGATTCGTTGCAGGAAAGGGATAATGTGCAACTTTGAGTTGTCAATTATATCCTTTATGGAAATGGCAAACCAATTCGAGAAATTTCTCACAAAAATATTCAATTGATTCAAACTTACGAGGAATACAAAGGTATAAGGCAACTAAGGAATTTTAAGGACAGGTCCCGTTAGCACGGTCCCCTGGGGGAGACCCCCCCTGTGACTCCCCCCCCCCTGCCCCCCCACTACTCGGGTCAGGCATGGACTCCTCATTAAGGGAGTCCAAGCCAACCCTGCTAGTGCTAACTCCGGATTTAGTTTCTTTATACACTTGAATCATTTGAACTGCTTAGGCGAGAAGGATCCCCCTAAAACCCCCTCTGATCGGTCAGGCATTGACTCCTCATTAAGGGAGTCAAAGCCCTCCCTTGTTCCTACCTAATAGTTTTCATTTATACACTTGCAATCAACTGGCATCACTTCGAAAGGCTATAGAAAATAACGTAGAAGTGCATAAAGAAATTAAAGAAATAGAAAGTATTAAAGAAAAAAAAAAGTGAAATGAAAGGGGAATAGTGATAGGCGTGTCTTTTATTTAGGGTCACACCCATCAAAATGTTTTTACTTAGTTGGTATAACCATTCGAGGTTGAACATTTCCCACCTCCGACTCAGTGGACTTGACGACATGGCAGGTTTTGGGATTGTTACTTCGAGTGACTAACACTTTCTTTCTCGTTCAAATATTTAACATGGGGCAATAAGAGTTCTTAAGGAATTCAATTTCATTAATTGAAAATCAAAGGTATAAAGCCTTATTCAAAGCCAAAATAAATGTTAACATATAGCGAGTCTTAAGAACTATCTTCTACTAATTATATTCCAAAAATTAATTTTTTTTATCCTAACATTGGACTACTAGGGTTTCTACTGAGGGTATTGATCTTCTTGGGCATCCAATATGAACATTTTAACTTGGCTCTGACCACGACTAATTGGCATTCTGCTGTTGTTGTATGCCCTAAAAACGATCATTTTGACCTCATCCCTAAGCGTTCTATGGCTAAGGAGCTCGGGCGGTTGCAGTCGGGCAATTTCTTGCCAAATGACTATTCTACCTACACACATAGCACAGTGCCTGCTTCCTCCCCTATTCTTTTAGTTCATCTTTATTTTGCCCCTGTTTTTGGATTTGTGGTGCCTTCCCACCACTCTTATTCTTTTTCTGGGCCTCTAGGTTCTTTATATCATTACTAGGCCTCTTGTTATGTCCTCTTAACCTCTATTCTAAGTTGAGTTCATGCTCTAGGATCCTATATCTTTAAGCTTAGAGTGATAATCACTTTTTGAATGTCACTCTTGAGACCTTGAGCAAACCAATCAGCTTTCATTCTTTCTTCTCAGATCAGCTCCCAAAAGAACTTATCCAATTTAGTAAAGTTTCTCTTGTACTCAACTACAATCAGGTCCTTCTGATTCAACCTAACGAAGTCCTCTTGTAGCTTCCTCAATGTCGTCTCCAAAAAAAAACTTTTCGTAGAAGACCTCCTTGAACTCTTCCTGGCTCATCTTTTCAACGTTAATGTTTGTTTCATCAAATGTTCATACTATCATGACTCTAGATTCAATTTTTAGGTTCTCGATTTGTTTAGTGGCCTAAAGTCTTTCTTCTAGGTTCTTGTCATGCATGGGTACAGGATTTGGCCTCAAAGTAAATAAGTAGTAAAGTATGCATACACACAATCATACAATCAAGTTAGCACAACAAGGTTCCAATGTAATACCCTAAATCCTCTATATTCAATTAAATGAAATTTATCATTTATTCAGTGAAATTTGGGTGCAAAATGAAATCGAGCTCATTTCAGGGCTAAATTTGGCAGGTTTCCGAAACTCCCATTTACAACCCCTTAGGGACCCAAAACAACTTGAAATGAAGTAAGGTGACACGAATCAACTAAGGGGACAACATATCAAGGTTAAGGTTTTCATTTGCCAAACGCCTTTCAGGAGGTCCAAATTAGAAATAATTGTCGTTTAGGGTACTTCAAACCCGAAATGAAACGGAATAACATGAACTAACAAAATGAATGACATATCCAAAAATTACAACAATTGGTCGAGGTTAAGGTTTTCATTTGCCAAACTCCCTTCAGGGGGTCCAAATTAAAAAGAATCATCATTTAGGCTACTTTGGGAGATCAAAATGACTTGAAACGAAATGAAATGACATGAACTAACAAAATGAATGACGTATCCGAAAATCAAAATAATTGGCCAAGATTTGAATTTTCATTCCCCTAGTGACCTCAGTGGGTCTTAAATAAGGAAAGTTTTTGAAGAAAAATCACCTTAAGCCAAACCATACCTTAAAATGTACATTAGGTTCATGTGATTCCAAAACTACAGAGTATAAATTATATTTTCATATAAATAAGGAGATATTAATTTTTATTCGATTTTTGTGAACACATGAAGTCATAGCCACCCCTAACATGTGTGAGTCACATGGGTACAACACCATGATCATGTGCACCCTACCCTACCCTAAGCTCCATGGGACATGTCCATTATTTGAAACCATGAAAAACAATCCTATATGCCATGTAAATGATCAAGTATGCCCACACCTATAGAAACCATTCATAATGATTCCATGTGCCAAGATAAATAATCATGTATACTAAGGTTACATATAAAATGTCTCATAAGTGTATATGTGGGCACACATGTGACAAACCCAAGATAGAAGTTTAATGAGAGTGGCTGATTTAAAGAGATATAGAAAGATTCCTTCACTTAGAAAAAAATTAGAAAATAGAAACTTACCTCATGCTCACATGTGGAGCCAAAAAGGGAGAGAATCCAAGGGAAATATGAAATATTCTAAAGCTTTGTTTTTGTGTGCCCATATTAAAAACTTATTTGATTTTATGAATCACAACACATTAGAATGTTTCCCTACTAATAGAGGACATCTAAGAGATATTAGAATGTATTCTAAACCTTTAATTGTGTTCACGCACATAAAAGAAACAAATAAGGTTCAAAGATTTTGTTCACACTTGGATTGGAAACCTTAGTGGTCCCACTTGCCAACCATTAGCACACTTGCCTTTCTCACCCAAACCATCCCCTTATGAGTTTGAAAACATGCCAAGACATGGTGACCTGCCCTAGCTGCCCTAGATGTCTCCCTTGTGCTCATGAACACATATAAATACCCCCTCTTGCTCACATTCATCTCATCCTAAAGCAAAGAGTTGACACTTCCCTCTTTGCTTGTTCTTGCCTTCTTCTTGGCACCCGTTCTCACTCTCTTTTCTTTTATGTGCGAGAAGTTCTTATTCTAGTATTTTAGAGAGTTGTTGAAGTATTTTTTTGGTGATTAGAAGTTCTAAAAGTGGTGGATAAGGGGAACCTCTGCCGAATTCAACAAAAACTCGGATTAAGGTGGAGGGGATTTCTTAAACCTCTTCTTTGCTATTTTAAATTTCTAGCATGTCCATGCTTGTTTAAATTCTAATTTTTATCATGTCTTATTTTAGTTTTAGCATGTTTAATCATATTTTAATTTTAGTTAGCATGTTTTTATGTTTTAATCACTCATGAGAGCATGTCATGATTAGAATTCATGTTTATGATTTAATTCAATGTTTCAAACGTGCGATGTAATGTTTTCATGCTTTCTTGGTTATTTAAAATTCTGATATTTACATTTTGAATTTCTTTTATGATTATGTGATTCTTAAATATAAGAAATTGAAGATAAGAACCATGTACTATCATAGTGACCCGTATGGGTGTTCTTAACACATGCTTGGAGTGTGTGGTTGTGGGGCGCAACTAAGGGATACTTGGTATATGGCATACAAGGAAAGTGACAAAAAAATGTTTTTCCACCTTAAAGAGGGGTATCTAAATTAAGAACATCAAGGGAGTAGAACCCCTTTCAGTCTTAACGTCAACTACAACCAAAAAGTTGTTTGAATCACTTAAAGCATGAAAGTGTTTGAATTTGGATGTGCTATTAATTTGGAATAGTAACTTAGTTATTTAATGAATGATCCACTAGGCTATGTGCTCACCCCTTCCTTTTATTTTTAAAGAAATTGACTTGAATCATGAAGGCCATGGATATTAGATTATTTCTAAGTTTTGAAAGTTCTATTTTAAGGGCATGTTGCCCAAATTTTAAATTTAAGACTTTTGTTAAATTTTATTTAAGTTTTGAAAGTTATGTACTTAAGTTTAGATTCAAGAATGTGACTTTATTTTATTTGAATAAATAAAGAGTTTGAAGTATTCCTTTATTTAATTGTATAGCCTTATTAAATTGAAATTTAATACATTGTGATGTATCCATGAACGTTTTCAATAAGTGTTTAAATAAGGGAAATAAAATGCAAGTTGTATACTTATAAATATAACATAAGAGCCAACCTACCTTGTGGTTGAGCTTAAACCTATTTCTAGGGGTTGGGGTGTTACATCCAAGCTTCCACCTAAGCTTTCAGGTTCAAGTGTTTCATACCATTCTACTCTTTTCACTTAGGCTTTCACCCAGAACAGAATCACATCCAAACAATTTTGCAAATTGCTCAATAACTAAGGTTCTCGAGCCTACTATACTCCATCGTCCCATACCAGTGAGCATAGAGAAACCCATTTTGCCAGAGTTACCGATCATTCACCACACATGGTCCATCATTCTTCGAGTCCAGGCTTCCTCTATAACCTCAAATTCATATGCATCCCATACTACATAGAAACCAAAAGATATAAAAGCTTCTCGGTCTCATATCCTAATCAAACAATTTTCTGTTTTCACACAAGTTTTAGTCTCTAGCATATGTCCTAAAGTTTTATGCTTTTGATCCACTGTGCCACCCATGTCTACACCATGTTTCTACCTAAGGTCAATCCCCAAGACCCATGGTTTCAATCTAGTTGACTTACAACCTCTGTCTAGTCAAGATACCACCTTTGGCATCTTTTTCAACTTCTAATCGATTTCTTACCCTAACTTTTTACTTTCTAGTTTACTTTATATAGAAAGTAAGGGTGTTCTTCAACTCAGACCACTTGTATAAACTAGTGGGACAACCTCCAAATCAGGCGTTGAGGCCAAAGTCTACTTAGCAACTGCACTTTCTAGGGCGAGATAACCCACCTCCCTTTCAATGTTTAGCTTTACTCGGGGCAAGGCTTACCCACATCAGCTCAACTTGTAGTCTTAGTATCCGAACGAAACATTTCAAATCATATGGTTCCTTTTCGAAAATACTTTCTAAAACATTTTTTAATTTCAAAAATAGAAGGTAGGACATTAGAATTTCAATTCAATTCAATGTGAAACCCTAATTTGAGTTTTTAATTCTTGTCAAGCAACTAATGTTTGACTTTTTAATTCTTGCCTAATCAACACATGTTTAGGCTGGACTTTCTATTCTTTATGCCCAAGGCACCTAAAACTAAGGCTTTGATACCACCTTTGGTATAAGAGAAAACTTTCTAATTTTTTTACCCAGAAACTAATGCCTAGCTCTGATACCACCTTTGGTATCAAAGGAAACTTTCTAATCTTTGGCCCAACAACTAATGCCTAAGCTCTAATACCACCTTTGTAACACCCCAAACCCCAAGAGCCAGGTTTAAGCTCAACTATAAGGCGAGTTAGGTCTTATGTTATATTTACAAATACACAACTTGTATCTCAATTCCTTTATTCTAACATTTATTGAAATATTCATAAATATTATTCCATTGAGTCTAAAATTCAACAAGATAATACAAGTGAATAACAAAAAACTTCAAACTCTTTATTTATAAAATAAAGAAATATATTATTGAATTCATGTAATCAAAAGAAAGAGTACATAACTCTAAAATTTAAAACAAAAATTCAGTGGAAGTCTTTATTCAAAATTTGGGCAATATGCCCATACATAGAAACTTTCTAAACATAGAGTTTCTAATCCCTTAGCAAGCTTGATCGTGCATTTCAAATTCCTAAAAAATAAAAGGAAGGGGTGAGGACATAGCCCATGGATCATTTATCAAACTACTAATTTACTAATTCAAATCAAAAGTACATTCAATTTCAATCACTTACAAGCATTAAGCGTTTCAAACAATATATTATTAGTGTTGTATATTTGACCAAAAGGGATTTTTGATCCCTTGATGTTCTTCATTAAAATAGTCCTATTCTAGGACGGAACGACAATTCATCTTGTCACATTTCATTGGAAATAAAGATCACATGTCCACATTCCAAGTATTTTAAAATACATCCACACTTAGTGATGTTACTCATATACACTAAGTATATGCAAAGAACACCTGAAGCATCACTTAGACTACTAAGATGATACATGGTTTTTCTCTTCACTTTCTCATATTTAATTTCAAATAAATATGAAACAAAAACATAATTATTAATATAAGAATTTAAATAATCAAGAGAACATGAAAAATATACAAAGCATGCTTGGAAATTCAAAATAAGACTAAGCTTGGTTTCTAAGCATGTTATACTATCATGTATGAATTAAAACATGAAAAAAATGTTAAATTGAAAATAAAACTTGATCAAACATGCTTCAAACTAAAATATAAACATCCTGAAAACTAAAACAAACATGAATATACTAAAGACTTGAAGTAGTAAAGAATGAGTTCTAGAAATCCCCTCCACCTTAATATGAGTTTCTTGTTAAATCTAGTAAAGGTTTCCTTTATCTACCACTTTTAGAACTTCAAGAATTTTTAATCACCAACAAAAGTAATTCAAAAACTCTCCAAGATACTGAAATAAGAACTCCTCATACAAGAGAAAAAAGAGGGTGAGAAGAGGGGCCAAGAAGAAGGCAAGAACAAACAAAGAGGGAAGTGTCAACTCTTTGCTTTGGGATGAGGTGAAAGTGAGCAAGGGGGCTTTATATAGATGTTTATGAGAGCATATGGAATGTCCTAGGGCAGCCTTGGGCGGCTCACAAAAGGTTGGGCAAGTTTCTATACATAAAGGAGATGGATTGCATAAAGAGGGCAAGTGTGTTCATGGTTGGCAAGTGGGACCACTATGGCTTTCTAATTCAAAATATATGAGTACAATCTTGTTTCCTAAGTATATGTGAACACAAAAGAGGTTTCAATCATATTCTAATTCAAATGGGATGTCCCCTATGTGCTCATGGCAACTTTCCTTTTTCGTTTCCTTGCTTGTTCATCACACAAACACACAAAGAATACTTTCCCATTTTCTTATTTTATGGACATCAAGCATGCGTGTAGAATATCAAATTTGAGAGGACACCATATAATAGTAAAAAATGTTCATCTTAGTTCCAAGAAACTATCTAAATAGGGTTGCTCACATGTATGCACACACACATGTAAGTGGTTGGGCCAATTTTGGCTTACGTGGGTGTCGGTGTTCACAATCAAGTGCGGGTGGCCATAACTTCATGGGTTCACCAAAATTAAATAAAAATTAATATTTCTTTATTTACATGGAATTATGATTTATATCCTATAATTTTGGAATCACATGAACCTAATGCACATTTTAAGGTATGGTTTGGCCCTAGGTGATTTTCCTTCAAAAACTTTCCTTATTTAAAACCCATTGAGGTCACTAGGCAAATAAAATTCTAAATCTTGGCCAAGTGTTCTAATTTTTGGATATTTCATTCATTTTGTTAGTTTATGTCATTCCATTTCATTTCGAGTCATTTCGATCCCCCGAAGTACCCTAAATGACAAATCCTTCTAATTTGGACCCCTTGAAAGGCGTTTGGCAAATGAAAACCCTAACTTCGACCAATTGTTCTAATTTTTAGATATGTTGTCCCCTTAGTTGGTTCATGCTACCTTATTTTATTTCAAATTGTTTTGGGTCCCTAAGATCCACCAAATAAAAGTTTTGGAACCTACCAAATTTAACCCTAAAATAAGTCTAGTTTCATTTTGCACCCAATTTCACTGAATTGATCTTGAATTTCATTTAATTAAATATAGAGTTTTTAGGGTATTACAAATCCTAAAGAAATACAACCTCATCTCACCAAGAGTCCCAAACCTATCCTAACTCTAAAACTGGCACCCCTCTATAAAGAAGTGACGACTTCATTCGTTCTCTTCACTTCTTGTCAAAATTCCACTGTCTCCTTCTCTTCCAAGATGTTCCATGTAATACCCTGAAAACTATGTACTTGATGAAATGAAATCCAATTTCTATTTAATGAAATTTGGATGCAAAATGAAACTAACTTTATTCCAGGGCTAAATTTGGCTAGTTTCAAAACTCTCATTTAGTGACCCTTAGGGACCCAAAACAACTTTAAATGAAGTAAGGTGACATGAGCTAACCAATTGAACAATATATCCAAAAATCAGGATAAATTGTCAAGATTAGGGTTTCATTTGCCAAACACCTTTTAGGAAAATCCAAATTAGGGAAAAACAGAGAATAGGGATACTTTGGAAAATCAAAATGACCCGAAATAAAATGGGATGGCATGAATTAACAAAATAGACGATATATCAAAAAATCAGGACAATTGGCCAAAATCAATATTTCCATTTGTCTAATGACTTTAGCAGGTTCTAAATAAAGAAAGTATATGAAATGAAAATCACTTTGGGCCAAACTATACCTTATATGTTTCATTAAGTTCATGTGATTTCAAAACTATAGGTTAAAAACTATAATTCCTTATAAATAAGGATATATTAATTTTTATTTGATTTTTGTGAACCCATGAATGATGACTACCCCTAAGCACGTGCAAGTCACATGGATGGAACACCATGATCATGTACACCCTCACCCTACCCAATTATATGAGACGTAATGCATTGTTTGGAAACCATGAATAGTAGTTTCATGTCTATTTGTGATAATATGATGATTTAAAGAGATATAGAAAAGTTTCCTATATGCATGAGAACACAAAAGAAGAAAAAATAGAAAGTTTCCATGAATTCAATTAAGAATGGTATCTAATGTTGATTCAAGAGCCTAGATTGGAAGTTTGGAACTATGATCATGTGTCCATCAAATTTAGATCATGTACACACTAATCAACCATGCTAGACGTCCAAGGAAGGAATAGGAAAGTCTCCATGTACTATACACACATGGCACACAAGTAAATGAACTCAATTAGCAAGATGCCTATGTGTGACACTTAAAAGAATAAAAGAAACAAAATCAGCAAGTGATCACATTATCTAAATCATATGCATAAGAGAAAATAGGACAGTTTTCTATTCAAATATACACTCACAAAGAGAAGAAAAGATTCCTTGCTCACAAGACCTCATCAAATTAGAAACTCCCATTTATGTTCCCTCATGATGCCAAAAAGAGGAAAAATCCAAGATATGCTCACATGTACACTTCCTAAGCTAGATATGCTCACAAAATCTCTTCAAAGATGATTTCTTAACTGATAGGAACCATTCCACATCTAATTTTATAATCACACTTAAATAAGAAAGTACATATATGCTTACACATGAATAGAAAGCCTTAGTGGTCCCAATTTCCAAACCATGAGCAAACTTGCCCTATTATATGCAAACCATCCCATGAGTGTTTGGAACTTGCCCAAACTTTGTGAACTGCCCTAGCTGCCCAAGACTACCCAAGACGTCCCCTTATGCTCACTAAAAACCTATATAAACCCCCACTAGGCTCTCATTCCTCTCATCCCAAGAACAAGAGTTGAGATTTCCTCTTGTTCTCTCTAAAGCCTTCTTCTTGGCATCTCTTCTCACTTCTCTTTTCTTTTGTGCTCATAAGTGAAAAGCTTCAATTTCAGTATTATAGGGAGTTGATTTGAGTGATTTTTGTTGGTATTTGGAAGTGTTTGGACGTTGGGAACCTTTAGTAAATTTTTGGGAGAATATATCATAAGGTGGAGGGGATTTCTTGAACACTATCTTCCTATTTTGAATTCCTAGCATGTTCATGCATGTTTAGTTTAGATTTCAACATGTTTAATATCAGTTATCAGCATGTTTAATCATGTTTTATTTTCAGTTTAGCATGTTTTTATGTTCTAATCACTCATGAAAGCATGCCATGTTTAGGATTTTTTTAAAGTTTCAAGCATGCCATATGTTTTCATGCTTTCTTGGTTGTTCAAAATTCTAAAATTTATATTTTGAATTTATTTTCATGATTATGTGATTTTAAACATGAGAAAGTGAAAACGAGAACCACGTACTGTCATAGTGACCTGTATGGGTGATATGGGTGTTCTTAATACATGCTTAGAGTGTGTAGTTGCAAAGTGCAACTAAGGGATACTGGGTATGTGGCATCCAATGAAAAGTAATAAAAAATGTCCTTTCACCCTAAAAAGGGGTATCTAAATTAAGAACATCAAGGGAGTAGAACCCCTTTCAGTCATAAGGTCAACTTGAACCAATTTGATGTGTGAATCACTTAATGTTTGAAAGTGTGTAAATTTGGATGTATTAGAAATTTGAAATAATAAACTAGTTGTTTGATGGATGATCCACTGGGCTATGTGTTCACCCCTCTCTTTTTAACATTTTCAGGAAAATGAATATGATGGCAGTGGAAATCTAATAGTAGTTATATTTAGAAAGTTTCTATTTTTGGAAAAAAATTTCAATGTAAGGGTATGTTGCCCACTTTAGATTTATTTGACTTCTGCTGAATTTTATTTCAATTTTTAAGAGATATGTACTCTCTTTCAAGTTCTAATTATTTGAAGTAAAGCATGTAATCTTTTACTTATTTGAGTAAACAAGAGTTTAAAGTATGTACTATTTTATTTTATTAAGTAAATAAAGACTGAATATTTCATTTATCTCTGTTGTAATAATGTTATTAAATTTGAAGTTAAATAATTGGGTTGTATGCTCATTGAAAAATGATAAGACTTGAGATAGTAGAAAATGATGCAATTTGTGTACTTGTAAATGTAACATAGGACCCAATCCACCTTGTGTTTGAGCTTAACCTGTTTCTAGGGTTTGGGGTGTTACAAAGATGGTATCAGAGCCTACGCATTAGTTGTTGGGCCAAAATTAGAAAGTTTCCTCTGATACCAAGGGTGGTATCAAAACCTAGGCTTTAGGTACCTTTGGCTAGAATTAGAAAGTCAATCAGTAGTTGTTTGACTAGAATTAGAAACTCTAACTAGGGTTTCACTTTGAATTGAATGGAGTATTTAGAATTCCCTACCTTTTATTTTGAAATTGAAAACTATTTTTGAAATTTTTTTTAGAAAAAAGAAAGATATGTTTTGAAATGTTTTGTTTGAATACAGAAACTATAAGGTGAGTTGATAGTGGATAAACCTTATTCCAAGTAAAGTTAAACATTGAAAGGGGGGAGGGTTATCCGACCCTAGAAAGCACGGGTTCTAAGCAGACTTTAGTCCCACCACCAGATCTAGAGGTTGTCCCACCAGCTTGTACAAGTAGTCTGAGTTGAAGAACACCTTAAAACTAGGACAAGAAACTGACTAGAAGTCAAAATGGATGCCAAAAATGGTGTCTTAACTAGATAGAAGGTTGTGAGTTGACCAAATTGGAACCCTAAGTCTAGGGGAATGCCTTAGGTAGAAACATTGGTGGATCAGTGGATCAAAATATAAATATAAAACTTTAAGACAAAGGTTAGAAACTGAAAATGTGTGAGAACTGAATCTTGTTTGGTCAAGACACGTGATCAGGAAGATTTTATGACTTTGGTTTCTATGTGGTATGGGACGCTTAGGAATTTGGGGTCATGGAGGAAGCTTGGACTCGAAGAATGACAAACCATGTTTGGTGAATGATCGGTAACTTGGGAAAAACTTGTTTCTCTATGCTTGGCTATTATGGGATGGTCAGGTATAATGGGCTCAGAAAACCTTAGTTATCAAGCATATGCAATATTGTTTGCGTGTAGCAATTTTCTAAAGTGAAAGTCTAAGTGGAAGGGTTAGAGTGGTATGGGACACTAGAACTTGGAAGCTTAGATTCAAGCTTGAAATTTTGCTATGCTAGCATGAAATTGTTTGATTGTATGGTTGTTTGAAAAACATGCTTAATTTGTTTATATGTATGTCATATGAAACCAAATCATGTACCCAAGAACAAAAAAAAAAAAACTAGAAGCGTAAACTGTTAGGCCACTGAACAAATCAAGAACTTAAAGACTTGAATTTAGAGTCATGATAGTACAACGAAATGAAAGGCTAGGAAATACGAACTCGAGGAATGAATATGGATGGGACAACTATCTTCTCAAGTTTAAAAGAACATTTTGTATCCCAAGGATAAGGGAAGACAGGTTGTGTGCCTAGATTATGATTCTCTTGAATCTTTCATTGTGATACCTTATCAGATACTGAACTGGCTTTTGACTTCGAAATAATGGCTGGATCCACGAGATACGCTACCAGAGCTTCCACGTCTGGCAGTGACGTCTTAAAAAAAAGCCCTAACTCTAGAATAAGAGCTCAATCTGGATCAAAGGTTAAAGGGAAAAAATAAGAGGCCTGAGAATGAAAAAAGATCAAGGGGCCTAAAAAAAGAACAAGAGTGTTGCGAATGCACCACAAAAACAAAATCAAAATAAAGACGAGTCAAGGGATGCAACAAAGAGATAAGGGTTGTGCTATGTGTGTAGACAAAAGGGTCGTCTTGCTAGGGATTGTCTGACTACTCTTGCTTAGGCTCCTCAGTAACAACCACCATAGGGAGGAGGTCATAACAGTTGCCCTGAAGGGAGGCAATAGCAATAGAATGCCAATTAGGGGCAAAACCAGGGCCATAGGCAGATGCTGGCCATAATGTTTGCTGTTGAGGCTCAAGAAGACTTAGTCCCTGCAATTGAGGTACGCTCCTATTATTCAATGTTGTTGTGAAGCTATTGTTTAACTTGGGTGCCTCAAAATTATTTATTTCTAGGAAATTAGTTAATAGGTTACAACTTATGATAAAAACATTACCCATGACTTTGAATGTGTCCACACTAATAGGGACCACTATGACTTCAAAAAGAATGTGTAGTTGTGACCTAAGGTTTGGGGATAAACTCTTAACAGTTGATCTATGTACTTTATCTTTTATGGCTACATGCAATCTTGGGGATAGATTGGTTAGACCAATACCAAGCCCAGATAGATTGTCCTAAGAGATGAGTGATCATAACCCTACCTTTTGGGAAAACCTATAGAATCAATGGGGATATGCAGCAATTACCGAGGAGTCCAACCTTAACCATGATGAACTGCTAAGGCATAAGAATGAGTTTGAAGAAGAACCTATTGAATAAAAAAAAATTCAAGACCTAACAGTGGTTAGTGAGTACGAGGATGTGTTTCTAGACGACTTACCAGAACTACCACCTGTTAGAGAATTAGACTTCAAAAATTGAAATTTACCCTATAACTAACCCTATAGCTATAGCTCCTTATAGAATGGCACAAGTAGAACTGATCGAGTTGAAGTCTCAACTCGACGAGCTATGGGAGAAAGGATTTATCAGGCCGAATGAGTCACCTTGGGGAGCTTTTGTGCTGTTCATGAAGAAAAAAGATGGTTCCATGAGATTATGTGTTGACTACGAAAGTCAAACCAAGCTACGGTAAAAAATAAGTACCCCTTATTGAGGATTGATAACCTATTTGATCAATTGAGAGGAGCCACTCAGTTTTCGAAGATTGATCTTAGGTCGGATTATCGTCCGTTGAGAATTCGAGAGTCCAAGATATACAAGACAGCCTTCATGGATTTAATGAACCGAGTGTTTAGACAATATCTTGACCACTTTCTGGTGGTATTCGTGGACAACATCTTGATTTATTCAACAATAGAAGCTGAACACTTGGAACACTTGCGGATAGTGTTGGAAACCCTTAGAAGGTACCAACTATATGCCTAGTTCAGCAAGTGTGAATTTTGGATGAAGACAGACAAGTTCCTTGGCCATATAGTATCAATAGAAGGCATCTCTGTAGATCTGGAGAAGGTGGAATTGTCATGAATTGGAAGCTGCCAAAGATAGTTATGAGAATCAAGAGTCTATTAGGCTTGGCTAGATAGTACAGAAGGTCCATCCAAATTTTCTTTAAACTAGCGGAACCTATGACCAAGCTAACCAAGAAGGGAGTCAAGTTCAATTGGAATGAAAAGTGTGAACGATCATTTTAAAAACTGAAGAAGAGATTTACTATGACCCCTATCCTAGTCACACCAACCCATGGTTTTACCATTACCCTTTATATATATGCATCACTAAGTGGATTGCAAGCAATATTGATGCAAAAAAGACAAGTAGTCGCTTATGCCTCATAACAACTGAAGATCCATGAAAAGAATTACCCTACTCATGACCTAGAATTAGCAGCCATTGTATTTGCCCTGAAGATTTGGAGACACTACCTTTATGTTGAGAAATTTGATCTATTTTCAGATCACAAAAGCTTGAAGTACATCTACATCCAGAAGGAGTTGAACTTCAGGCAATGGAGATGGATAGAGTTCTTGAAAGACTATGATTTCCAACTATACTACCATCTGGGGAAGGCCAATGTACCTGCTGATGCCTTGAGTAGGAAGTTCAACAAATAGGAGGAAGAGAAAGGCCAGATGTACCAGTTGATTGATGACTTTAGGCTGGGTGTGACTCTAAATGAAAAACAAGCCTACCTCTACGCTATGTCTTGCCAACCAGATCTTCTACACCAGATCAAGGATGAACAAAGGAAGACAAATGACTCACTATTCTGATCAAAGGAGTTACACAAGGTAAGCATGCTAACTTCAAGTTAGATGCTAAGAATATCTTAAGGCTTGGGAAAATGATCTGTGTACCTCAAAATGGACAAAGTAAGCAAACCATACTAGATGAGGCTCATCAGACCAAGTATACGATGCATCCAGGTTGAGATAAGATGCATCAGAACCTTAGAAAGGCTTACTGGTGAAAGGGATGAAGAAAGACGTGGCTAAGCATGTCTCTAAATGCTTAGCTTGTCAACAAATAAAAGCAAAACACTGTAAACCCTTTAGAATGTTATAACCACTCTGTGTCCCTGAATGGAAGTAGGATAACATTGCAATGGATTTTGTCAGTGTTTTGCCCAAGAATCAAAAATGAGAAGATATTATTTGGGTGATTGTAGATTGTCTCACCAAAGTGTCACACTTCTTGTTGATTAGATCCACAGACCAAGTCAGTAAGTTGGGATAAATTTATGTAAAAGAAACTGTCAAGCTTCATGGTGTGCCCAAGACTATTGTGTTTAACAGAGATTCTCACTTCACTTCATAGTTCTGGCAAAGTCTACAAAAGGAGATGGGCACTAAACTCACCATGAGTACAGCATTTCATCCCCAGACAAATGGTCAGTCTAAGAGAGTTATCTAGATTTTAGAAGATATGTTGAGGTTTTGTATTTTTGACTTCAAGGGGAATTGGAGCAAGTACTTACACTTGGCAGAGTTTGCCTATAACAATAGTTATCAGGCAAGTATTAAGATGGCTCTATTCGAGGCTCTTTATGGAGGACCCTGCAGATCACCTACCTGTTGGGTTGAATTCGAGGATTATGTATTAACTAGACTAGATTTGGTGGAAGAAATAAATAACCAAGTCAAGTTAATACAGAGGAGGCTGACTACAGCACAGAGTCGTCAAAAGAGCTATGCTGACAATAGGAGAAGACCATGTAATACCCTAAATCCTCTGTACTCAATTAAATGAAATTTATCATTTATTTAGTAAAATTTGGGTGCAAAATGAAACCGAGGTCATTTCGAGGCTAAATTTGGCAGGTTTCTGAAACTCTCATTTTGTACCCCTTAGGGACCCAAAATAACTTGAAATGAAGTAAGGTGACATGAACCAACTAAAGGGACAACATATCAAAAAATTAGAATAATTGGTCAAGGTTAAGGCTTTTATTTGCCAAACGCCCTTTAGGGGGTCCAAATTAGAAAAAATTGTCATTTAGGACACTTCAGGGAGATGAAATGACCTGAAATGAAACGGAATAACATGAACTAACAAAATGAATGACATATCCAAAAATTAGAACAATTGGTTAAGGTTAAGGTTTTCATTTGTCAAACGCCCTTCAAGGGGTCCAAATTAGAAAGAATTGGCATTTAGGGTACTTCGTGGGATTAAAATGACCTGAAATGAAACAAAATGACATGAACTAACAAAATGATTGACATATCCGAAAATCAGAACAATTAGCCAAGATTTAAATTTTCATTTGTCTAGTGACCTCAATGGGTCTTAAATAAGAAAAGTTTTTGAAGGAGAATCACCTTGGGCCAAACCATACTTTAAAATGTGCATTAGGTTCATGTGATTCTAAAACTATAGGTTATAAATCATAATTCCTTGTAAATAAGGAGATATTAATTTTTATTTGACTTTTGTGAACCCATGAAGTCATGGCCACGCTAAGCATGTGGAAGTCACATGGGTGAAAAATCATGATCATGTGTACCCTCACCCTACCCTAAGCTCCATGGGATGTTTCCTTTATTTGAATTCTTGTAAAATGATCTCATGTTCTATGCAAATGATTTAGTACACCCACATTAATAAACATTTTATATGGTCTAGAAACCATAAGACATGATTCCATATACACCCCCACTTGATTGTGTACACCTACACCCACTTAAGCTAAAATCGGCCCAACCATGTACATGTGTGTGTGCACACATATGAACAACCCCATTTAGATAGTTTCTTGGAACCAAGATGAGCATCTTTGACTATTATATGGTGTTCCCTCGAATTTGATATTGTACACCCATGCTTGATGTCCAAGAAATAAGAAAATAGGAAAGTGTTCCTTGTGTGTTTGTGTGATGAACAAGCAAGGAAACCAAAAAGAAAAGTTGCCATGAGCACATAGGGGACGTCCCATTTGAATTAGAATATGATTTAAACCTCTTTTTGTTCACACATAGTTAGGAAACAAGATTGTATTCATATCTTTTGAATTAGAAAGCCATGGTGGTCCCACTTGCCAACCATACGCACACTTGCCCTCTTTATGCAAACCATTCCCTTTATGTATAGAAACTTGCCCAAATTTTTGTGAGTTTCCCAAGGTTGCCCTAGGATGTCCCATATGCTCTCATGAAAATCTACATAAACCCCTCTTGCTCACTCTCATCTCATCCCAAAGCAAAGAGTTGAGACTTCCCTCTTTGTTTGTTCTTGCCCTCTTCTTAGCACCTCTTCTCACTCTCTTTTCTTTCTTGTGTGAGAAGTTCTTATTTTAGTGTTTTAGAGAGTTTTTGAAGTATTTTTGTTGGTGATTAGAAGTTCTTGAAGTTCTAAAAGTGGTGGATAAGGGGAACCTCTGCTGGATTCTACAAAGAAACTCGAATTAAGAAAGATGGGATTTCTAGAACTCCTTCTTTACTACTTCAAGTCTTTAGTATATTCATGTTTGTCTTTAGTTTTCAACATATTTATATTTCAGTTTGAAACATGTTTGATCTAGTTTTATTTTTAATTTAACATGTTTTCATATTTTAATTTATACATGATAGCATAACATGCTTAGAAACCATGCTTAGGCTTATTTTTGAATGTTCAAGCATACCATGTATGTTTCCATGTTCTCTTGATTATTTAAATTCTGATATTAATTATTATGATCTTGTTTCATATTTATTTGAAATTAAATATGAGAAAGTGAAGATAACAACCATGTAGCATCATAATAGTCTAAGTGATGCTATGGGTGTTCTTTGCATATACTTAGTGTATATGAGTAACATCACTAAGTGTGGATATGTTTTAATATACTTGGAATGTGGACATGTGATCTTATTTCCAATGGAATGTGACAAGATGAATTGTCATTCCATCCCAGAATAGGAGTATTTTAATAAAGAACATCAAGGGATTAAAAACCCCTTTTCCTAGAATAGGAGTATTTTAATAAAGAACATCAAGGGATTAAAAACTCCTTTTGGTCAAATATACAACACTAACAAGATATTGTTTGAAATGCTTAATACTTGTTAGTGATTGAAATTAGATGTGTTTTTTATGTGAATTAGTAAATTAGTAGTTTGATGAATGGTCCACTAGGTTATGTGCTCACCCCTTTTATTTTTATAGAATTTGAAACGCATGAACAAACTTACTAAGGAATTAGAAAGTTTATTTTTAGAAAGTTTTTACGTAAGGGCATGTTGCCCAAATTTTGAATAAAGACTTCCCCTTAATTTTTGTTTTAAATTTTAAAGTTATGTACTCCCTTTTCGTTATTTGAATTTCAAGCATGTATCCCTTTATTTTAATTAATAATTAAAGATTGAAGTTTTTCTATTATCTCTCTTGTTAAATTAGAATTAAATTATTTGGGTTGTGCACTCATTGAGAAATAATAAGACTTGAGATAATAGAAAGTGATGAAAGTTGTGTACTTTTAAATATAATATAGGACCCAACCTGCCTTGTGGTTGAACTTGAACCTGTCTGTTGGGCGTTGGGGTGTTACACTAGAGTTCCAAGTTGAGGACAATGTATTTTTGAGAATTAGTCCTCAGAAGGGCATCAAGAGGTTCAGATTCAAAGGAAAGTTATCTTCGAGCTTTGTCAGACCCTTTGAAATACTTAGAAAAATCGGAGAATGTGCTTATGAGTTGGAACTATCAAACTGAATGACTTCAGCTCATAACATATTACATGTCCATGTTGAGAAAGTATAAACCTAGCCCCTCTCACATCATCCACTAGGAAGAAGTGAATATTCAAGATGATACTACTTACAAGAAAACACAATCAGAACCCTCGACCATAAAGTACAGAGTCAATGAACGAAGGATATCCCGCTAGTGAAGATACTGTGGATACATCACGGGGTGGAAAAAGTTACCTGGGAACTCAAAAGCAAGATGAAGACCAAGTATCCAAATCTATTCACTAAAAATCCTCAGTTATGTACCCTAAAAACTTTGTACTTGATGAAATAAAATCTGATGTTTACTCTGTGAAATTTGGGTGCAAAATAAAATTGGGTTTGTTTTAGGGCTAAATTTGATAGGTTCCAAAACTCTCATTTAGTGACCCTTAGGCACCCAAAACAACTTGAAATGAAGCAAGGTGATATGAACCGACTAATTGGACAACATATCCAAAAATTAGGAAAATTGGTCAAGATTAGGGTTTCATTTGCCAAACACCTTTTAGGAGTCCAAATTAGGAAAGAACTAAGAATAGGGGTACTTTGGAAAATCAAAACTTGAAATGAAATGGGATGACATGAACTAACAAAATAGATAACATATCCAAAATTAAGGACAATTGGCAAAAATTAGGATTTTCATTTGTCTAGTAACTTCATTGGGTTCTAAATAAAGAAAGTGTGTGAAAAGAAAATCACTTTGGGCCAAACTATACCTTAAAGTTTTTATTAAGTTTATATGATTCCAAAACTATAGATTAAAAACCATAATTTCTTGTAAATAAGGATATATTGATTTTTATTTGATTTTTGTGAACCTATGAATGCATGACCATCCCTAAGCATGTGCAAATCATATGAGTGGAACACCATGATCATGTGCACCCTCACCCTACCCAATTATATGAGACGTAATGCATTGTTTGCAAACCATGAAGAGTGGTTCCAGACCTATTTGTGATGATTTGATGTTTTAAATAGACATAGAAAAGTTTCCTATATGCATAAGAACATAAAAGAAAGAAAATAGAAAGTTTCCATGAGCTCAATTAAGAATGGTATCTCATGTTGATTCAAGATCCTAGATTGGAAGTTTGGAACCGTGATCATGTGTCCATCAAATTTAGATCATGTACACACTAATCAACCATGCTAGACGTCCAAGGAAGGAATAAGAAAGTTTTCATGTATCATACACACATGGCACACAAGTAAATGAACTCAATTAGCAAGTTGCATATGTGTAACACTTAAAAGAATAAAAGAAACAAAATCAGAAAGTGATCACATTATCTAAATCATGTGCATAAGAGAAAATAGGAAAGTTTTCTATTCAAATAGACACTCACAAATAGAAGGAAATAGTCCTTGCTCACATGTAACAACCCACCGCCACTGCCACCAGGACCCACACTCACGTCATGGCACGTCATGGCTCGTCATGTCATTGTTACTCAAAAGGTATTGTCCCCACCCCTAAGGGTTTTTTTTCGCCTCTGCAGATATTCGAACCCAAGACCTGGGGTTCAAGTACTTAATTCTTTGCCTAACTTTGTATTTGACCCCCAGAATCAAGGTTTGAATCCCACGGAGGCAAAAGAAAACCCCTAGGGGCGAGGACAATACCTTGTGAGTAACAATGCCATGACGTGGGTGTGGGTCCGAGTGGCGGTGGCGATGGGTTGTTACATCACAAGATCTCACCAAATTAGAAACTCTCATTTATGCTCTCTCATGATGCCAAAAAGAGGGGAAAAAATCCAAGATATGCTCACATGTACACTTACTAAACTAGATATGCTCACAAAATCTCTTTAAAGAAGACGTCTTAACTGATATAGGAACCATTCCAAATTTGATTTTATGATCACACTTAAATAACAGAGCAATATATGCTCACACATAAATAGAAAACCTTAGTGGTCCCAATTTCCAAACCATGAGCACACTTGCCCTACTATATGCAAACCATCCCATGAGTGTTTAGAAACTTGCCCAAACTTGCCCTACTATATGCATCCTCTTATTCTCTATAAAGTCTTCTTCTTGGCATCGCTTCTCACTTCTCTTTTCTTTTGTGCTCATAAGTGAGAAACTTCAATTTCAGTATTATAGTGAGTTGATTTGAGTGATTTTTGTCAGTGTTTGGAAGTGCTTGGACGTTGGAAATCTTTGCTGAATTTTTGGGAGAATATATCATAGGGTGGAGGGGATTTCTAGAATACTATCTTCTTATTTTGAATTCCTAGCATGTTCATGCATGTTTAGTTTAGATTTCAGCATATTTAATATCAGTTATCAGCATGTTTAATCATGTTTTATTTTTAGTTTAGCATGTTTTTACATTCTAATCACTCATGAGAGCATGCCATGTTAAGAATCTATGTTTAGGATTTATTTTAAAATTTCAAGCATGTCATATGTTGTGTTCATGCTTTTTTGTTGGTTAAAATTTTTGAGATTTATATTCTAAATTTCTTTTCATGATTATGTGATTTTAAACATGAGAAAGTGAAGATGAGAACCATGTATTGTCATAGTGACCCGTATGGGTCCTATGGGTTTCTCAATACATGCTTGGAGTGTGTGGTTGCAAAGTGCAACTAAGAGATACTTGATATGTGACATCCAATGAAAAGTAACAAAAAAATGTGTTTCTACCCTAAAGAAGGGTATCTAAATTAAGAACATCAAGGGAGTAGAACCCCTTTTAGTCATAACGTTAACTTGAACCAATTTGATGTAGGAATCATTTAATGTTTGAAAGTTTGTGAATTTGGATGTGTTAGAAATTTGAAATCATAAGCTAGTTGTTTGATGGATAATCCACTGGGTTTTGTGCTCACCATTCTCTTTTTAACATTTTTAGGAAATTGAATATGATGGCAATGAAAATCTGATAGTAGCTATATTTAGAAAGTTTTTAATTTTGAAAAGTTTCTTTTTTTCAATGTAAAGGCTTGTTGCCCACTTTAGATTTATTTTACTTTCGCTTAATTTTATTTCAATTTTTAAGAGTTATGTACTCTCTTTCAAGTTTTATTTATTTGAAGTAAAGCATATAATCTTTTACTTATTTGAGTAAACAAGAGTTTAAAGAATGTAGTCTTTTATTTTATTAAGTAAATAAAGAGTAAATATTTTTGTTATCTCTATCATAATAGTCTTATTAAATTTGAAGTTAAATAATTGGGTTGTGTGATCATTGAAAAATGATAAGACTTGAGATAATAGAAAGTAATGCAAGTTGTATACTTGTAAATATAACATAGGATCCAACCCGTCTTATGATTGAGCTTAAACTTGTTTCTAAGGGGTTGGGGTGTTACATTCCACAAGCGAAAATAGGAAGAACAACACCACAAAGTCTGAGCCTTCACGCTATAGAGTCCCATTAAAGCCAAATTGAAGGTAATATGTTGTTTTAAAAGCTATGATCTGTATTTTTTCCCTACCTTCATATGAAAGAGTTTTCTAACAATCCCTGGGATTCATATTGGTTTTTCCACCATTAAAATAGAGCTTGAACCATTCTAAAGGACCCAAGGAGCCATAGTGACAATATAATTCATCAACAAGTTATTTAGGCAAATTGCAAAGGTATAACATTTCTATCCTATCTTATTGCCTAACTCTCGTATTGTAACATGAAATTAAAGATATTAGGGCATTAAGCTCATGGGAAGAGAAGAGATGGAAGGAAAACATCACATCTGTATGATTGCAAACTAGTTACCGTGGTAATTTGTGTCGCTACCGTGGTAGCATATCCATTTCTAGTCTCGTACACAATGATTTACATTTTGGTTATAGTGGTAATGCCATTCATTACCGTGGTAGTGTGACTTTTTCCTGACTAATCATTTCGGTTGTTGCGGTATTGTATCGTTCCTCAGGCCATACATTATAGTTACCGCGGCAACATTATAGACTACCACTATAACATTATAAACTACTGCGATAATGCATTATGTGTTTGCCCTCGTTTATGCTAATAGTTACCGTGGTACCTCTTCTCTCTACTATGTTACACAACTACAAACTGTAACACCCCGCCTCCCAAGTCCATCTTCCGCGTCATCTGACGGTCTAACTTTTTCTGATAAAAATCTTGGGATGCCCGAGAGACGGGCCCGTGCTACATTTTCTACTTCTTAGACCCAAATCCATTAGGGTTCTCGTGTACATTAGTCTATGTACAAAATGACATCATAATAAATAAGATTTTTTATTTATTCATTCGAAAATTTCGAGTACAATGATCTATTACAGCAAAAAGTAAATTCAAAGCTGAAATACATGATTTAGCTTGAGCCGATGCGCCCTACATTGAAATAAATAAAAATTTTCAATAGATAAACCTCCTCGTAAGCTGATTAATTCCCTGAGATGTGAAAAATAGGGGGTGAGCTAAAAAGCCCAGTGAATCATTCCATCTATTTAATTCATTATTTCTACCAAACAATGCAAGCATATCAAACACTTTCAGAAATTAAATCGATTCAAACAATATATTATCTCAGTCGTAATTTAGACCGAATGGGGATGATCTCTGTGCTCCAGATCTAGGGAGAGAGATCAATTCTGAAACTCAAACCCATCTCTAGTGGGATCATTCCTGAAACCTGTTTCATTCTGGTGTCAGTATTGACAGCCAGTTCCAATTTTACATGGAACACAGAAAGGCCCCTGTACCGGTGTGTGGTTGAACTCTTATTTAATCTTATTTTTGTGTGCAAGAGCATAGTAAATAAATATTCCAACAGTATCTAAATACTCCAACCGTATAACATTCACATTCACAAACATTGACTTCCGATTTTTAATGTAGAAGATCGTACAAGACGCGACTACAGAGCATACTCTCTTGGTCATAAACAATATATTGGTGCATGATAAATAATAGTTCAAACAGTACAACATTCAGATTGACTTTCAATTTCTGATACAGAAGATCGTACAAAACGCAACTACAAAGCATACTCTCTTGGTCATGAGCACCATAATAATTGAATAACATAAATACAAAGGACAAGAATAAAATCAAACTAATAAAACAGGCAGACATTATCTAAATCAAAATAATAAATTAAAAGAAGGGAAAGAAACTCACGTCAAGATCGCTTCCTAAAATCTTTGTAGCACTTCGTTGTTACTACCTCGCAAGCTATTTCGAATAGCTTAAGAAAAGAAAAAAAGAACTAAGTTTGCCAAGAAGGAGGCAAAGAGAGAACAAGAAGAATTTCAACTCTTGCTTTGGGATTAATGAGATGGGTAGAGTAGGGAGGTTTATATAGAGCCCTCTTTCAACTAGTGTTTCTATTTTTTCAATGTGGGACTATCATTTCCTATATATGTATACCCTCTTTCAACTAGTGTTTCTATTTTTGCAATGTGGGACTATCATTTACTATATATGCATACCTTAACATCATATAAAATAAGATATTGCATTCATGAATGCATTTCCTTTGCACATATACTTTTCTATATATATTACTATTACACTAATCAAAATATTATTTTCATAAATGCATCTAATTAATACTTTAAACACATACTTTTCCATATTAATATCATACTTTACTAATTAAAATATTACTTTCTTATTTAGATAGAGAAGAGTATATTTACCCAACAATTCTATATGTCTAATATATCAATGCATATCCCTATATGTTTCTATGCCAATTAATTAATTGCATATCAATGATAATTCTATATATACGTATATGCACCAATAAAGTTTGTTTTAAACTTGAATTTTGGGTATTACGACAATTGAAATTTCAGGTATGACACAAACCAACACTTTGACCCTTCTAATAGACCATCCTTGATACAATATGAGTTGCATTGGGTAAAGAATCATTAAAGCATGTTTTAAAATGTTATAGAATGTTTTAATCCTTAAAGCTAATGGTTTTAATCTTAAAGGTTAAAGGTTCGAAATGAGTTGGGATCACAACACAAAGATCTTAGGGAATCAATGATTGAGGTGGAGATGATTACCCTACTCTTAACTATTATTTTGGTTTTAAGATAGAGCATGATTGTGTGTTTATATTGATGTAATACTTAGACGCATGTTAGGATGTGATTAACAAATGTTTGTATGATTGCATGTATGTTGTACTATTGATAGCATGTTGTAGGACCTATGTATGATGAATACTATTTCAAAGATATGTTATATGTACCGTATGTTGAATAGCATGACTTGTGTGACCTTATGCATGATTACCTGCTTTCAAATTATTTCATATATTCATACCTTTGAATTGTGAGGATATTAAGCATGGTGGAAATTGAGAATGTGCAATCTTACTTTAAAAAGATGATTAAAAACTCTAACCACATACTAGGGCGATAACCGGCCATTTGGCATCATCGTGCATGTCCTCAACCCAGATTGATTTGTTGACGCGACTATCATGGTTGACGATAGTGGTGAGATAGAACTAAGAGTCATAGGTGACCTCACTTCCAAGTGAGGGTCTTGAATAGGTAACCAGACCTTAGGTGTTACCTTTGAATGATATCTTAGACCAATAGGGGGATACCAAGGATAGTCCTTTTGGTCTTAACATCAACCCAAAACAATGGAACTGTTTGAATCGCCTAATGTTTAATAAGTGTATGCATGTTCTGTATTTTGGCTTTAAAAGTGCTTAAGATATATTGTGTATGATGCACTAGACTTTTAAGCTCACCCCACTTCTAATTTTTTAGTGATCAGTGACGAAGTTCATGGTAGCAAGCAAGACTTGCTATTTCTTTATTATAGTAGATAGCCTTACTGGTAGGGTCTTTCAAGTCATGTTTTTTATTTATGATTTTTAGTCTAGACATGTGGGTTTAGAGTGTCAATGTTAGTAACTCTATCATGATTTTTATTTTGTCTTTGAAACTCAACCATGGGGCCCATAGCTCTGTTAGTGTTTTTGATATTAAATTCAAGTTTTTTTTAGTTATTATATTATCTCAAGGATTTTATTACATGGTTAATGAATTAGTTTATTTATACATGTTATTGTACTTTGAAATATGGCTAGTGCAAACCAGGAGATCAAATGATGTGTGAATTAGTAATATCCTGGTTCTTAAATAATGAAATGTGACAAAAGCAAGTACAAATGCATATGCAACTCTAACTTTGAGACAACTTTGGCAATTGTGAATGGTTTGAAAACTGGGGTGTTACATTCATACCCTTGAATTCCTACGCATCTCATGTCTTAGCCACACAAGTGTTTCATTTATCACATTTTTTCAATTTCTAGCTTATGTCCTAGAAGCATTTAAATTCATTTGATCCACTATATCACCTTGCCAAACATCCGGGTTCCATCTAAGGTCTTCTTCTAAACCTAAAAACTCAATACCCTAGTTGAAAGGTTTGTCCATCAAACCTACGACCTACTATCAATTATCAAAGTGTTGGGCACTTTGCCCAAAAAACCTATTACTTATGTTATGATGTCATAGTGTAACACCTTGCCTCTTGATGGCCATCTCAATGGGCATAGTTACTAGATTGCCCTCAATTAAAACTAATAATTTCAAGATTACCTTTTTATTACAATAGGGTCATTCGAGAGATGAGATATTGCTAATTCTTTAGTTATGTAATCTCACACCATCATGTACGTACTAGGATATACAGCATATCAACCAAGCCAAAAATACCTACTGCCTAGGCTTTGATGTCATACTATAACAGCCCACCTCCCAATGGTCAACTCAGTGGACATAATTATCAGACTACTCCCAATTGAAGGAAATAATTTTAAAATTACCTTTTTTTTACAATTGGGCCACTCAGAGACGACATATTAATATTTCTTTTTTTTTTATCTAATCTCATACCATCCTAGACTTACTAGGATATACAACATATCAACCATGCCATTAAACAATATAATCCACCAAATAAACAATTTAATAATAAATGGAATTATAACATGATTCTGTTGATTAAATAAATTTCAAAATAAATATTGAGTGAAAAATAACTAGACAAGCTAAAAAATCTAACCAACAAGACTCTCATTAGGCCCCAAGGAAGAAATCATCATGGCTATCATGCTTGATACAATAAACAAAAGTAAAAAAGAACTCCAACTGTTGTGACATCCTCAAAGAGGTATTATGGTGACATCCCTCTTTAAGATACTCAATAGTTCCATGATCATTTGTTACATGAAAAATTAGATATTGAGTGAGCTCAAAGAGTATAGTAGATCACACCAAATGTTTAACACATTATTCCAACCAAATAAAGCATACATAACAAACATTTTTTTTACATTAGGTGCTTCAAATAACAAATTCTTTTAGAATTACCGTTAAGACTAAGATTGATTACTCTCCATGTCTCCCTATACTCCAAGATATCATCTAAAGCTAATTCCCAAAGGTTGGTTACATGTTCAAGACCCTATTTATGGAGTGAGATCAGATGTGGCCCTCAATGCAATCTCATCAAAAATATAAAGAATAAATGGTTCAAGCTAAGTTTAGGATTAAGAGCAGCCACAATGACACCAAATAATTACTTAGTACCTAATATATCATTTATCAACCTTAATTTATCTTCATTTAATGGTTTTCATCACATAATATATATTTACAATGCAACTAAAACATAATATCAAACAAAGTACTTCAATTTCATATTCAAACAGGTAATCAAGATATCATATTATGTTATCAAAAAATATCAATATAAATTTATATAAATCTCAAGCAATTGTATCAAAGCATGCTAGTACTTGTTCAATCAATTGGTCAAAATTATCATGTCATTTGAACATACAATTATGGTCATTAATTGAATAATTTGAAATGAACACACATTATGCATGCAATATTAATGTCAAAATAAAATATAAAACTCAGTAATCATTTTCATCTGTCCTAATATCCCTAGTAGCTTCGAGGTCTACATATGTTTGAATTTATTATAGATTTCAACCAAAATTGTATAAAAAAAAATTGTTATTTGTAGTAATATATTATATTTTTCAATATTTTAAACTTTGTTTTTTTAAGTTTATATTTTAGGGCAATTTTATGCAGAAACATGGCATTGCCATTGTTTCCTTTAGGGGATTGCCTTATTTTGTATTATGGAGTCAACCAACTTATTTTCTAGTCACAAGAAATCACCATTTAAATTTTTTTGGTTATTACACTTAGATTTTGATTTCTAAAAACTCAACAACAAATATTATGCATATATTGCATAAACTTAAGGCCTAATGCCTATTGTAGGCACATAAAATTATTATTTTATGAGTACTAATATTTTATAGAATAATTTTTTAGTATTTTATATTTGTTTTAAAGTAATTTCCAACAACCTATGAATCTGATTTTTACATCTAAATATTTATTCTAAAATTCACTGATAGTAAATTATATGCACTAAATGTACTTATTTCCCAGCCTTACGATAATGACCTAAGAATATATTTTATTATTATATTTTCATATGTTTTTCAACCAAAGTGATGGTTTTACATTCCCCAAAGTGAATATTTTCTAGTATTTCCTATTACATGATATAAACAATTTTTTTATGCAATATCCTACATGTACATTGTCCAATAAGGACTTCTAAGTGGTACAATCCATGGTCTTCTAGAACATGATTTTGATCATGATTAGGGTCTGAGTTAGGTTTCTAATTCATGGACATATGATTAGAAACTTTCAGCCATTAGCATCATGCATACATGTCAATATAATAAGCGTATAGATACATATGCTACACTATAACCTATAACACGATTCGTAATCTATATGCTATACAATGATATTAATAAAATCTGTTTTTAATACCAAATTAATATTCCTAATGTACAATAGTGCAATAAAAGCATGTAGTTTAGAAATTATATCCTCTTATAAAGCTCCTTTTGAGTAATTCCAATTGTTGAAGTTCATGTCTTATTATGGTTTTTGATTGATGGCTTCAATGAAGTTCAATGACTAAAAAGAAAGAAATCTAAGAAAGAAATGTGAAGAATAGGTGATGGCCTCAAAATGATTTCAAATGGAAGTGGTTTGATGGCTTGGTTTCAAATTACACTTGAGCAATTTTGGGATGAGATGGGAGTATGAATGATGGCCAATCTATTTGAAACGTCTTGAGTATAGGGCTGGTTTTCTTTTGATTGGAGTTTCTTGATTTAGAATGGGAAAGAAAAATAAATGTAGGTCAAGGAAGAAGAAAATGAGATGTAGGGTTTAGGGTTGTTTTGTTCTTATCTTGTAGGAACACTAGAAAGTTGACGAGGGTAAGGTTGATATGAAAATTGTGGAATGTATAACATGTATGCGTGTGCAATTGGGGGGTCTTTGGCCAAGAGTTAACACACAAATTGAGGTTTAAAATCATGGAATTTGTTTGACTGGGTCAAGTCTTTCGTTCCCTAAAGATTTGAATAAAGGATGAAATTATTTAATTGAGGTAGATTGTTTAGGATAAGGTTAAGAAGTTTAAATGGGACATTATTTATTTACTTTATTAAGTATATATATGCTATGTATGTATGTATGTATGTATGTATGTATATATATATATATATATGCTATGTATATTATACATAGACTAGTGTAATTAAGTATTTATTTACTTTATTGAAATAATTGAAGAAGGTCGCATAGGTTTGGTTGTTTGCCGATCAAGTGGTACAAGAGTTGGGTTTAGAACGTCGTGAAACAGTTCAGTTCCTATCTATTGCTGGTGTTAAAGGGAGAACTACGAGGAGCCAACCTTAGTATGAGAGGACTAGATTGGGCCAACATATGGTGTATTGGTTGTTATGCCAAATAGCAGCACTGACAATCTCAGTATCAGTATTTTTTTTAATGGATTGTCATTTCAAGTATTGCTTCTATGGAACTTCTTATGTTAGGATAAGGATCGAATAATAAATATTCCTTTTTAGGTGGTCTTCAAGCGGCTACTCAATTGATTTGTTATAAAATACCATTAACTCCATGTGTGTTATCAATATCTCTACGTGCAATTCTGTCACACCCCGACCCCCGGACCGGACGTCGTGTCTGTCAATCTGTGGCCCCGTGTAGGGCGTCGCGTGGCTCCAAGCTCGGCCCGTGGTCCGCCTAGGCCCCGGGCGTGCGACAGATGTCGTCAGTCTATTTTTTTTACCTCTATACACGAGGTTTAAATCATTTCTTTAATTTCAAATAGTCATTTAGTTCATGCTTCACTAAGCAGTTAGTTTCAAATCAAGTTCACCGGATGTTCAAAATCATATTTATACTGGAAATCAAGATAATAGTAGCAGAAGCACATTTCGGATCAAATCTTTCTAAATCATCGAA
>JAJIYU010002206.1:0-31442 GCA_030144865.1 Tinospora cordifolia | reverse complement strand
CAGGTTACGAGTTGATAATAAAGACACATGTGACCATCTTGTAGATGCATCAATTAAAACCATAAAATATCTAAATGGTCCACACAGTGGGTGAATGGGCCCACATATGTCACCTTGTATACGTTCTAGAAATACAGGATACTCAATTCCAACCTTAGTTGGTGATGGTCTAATAATAAGCTTTCCTTGAGAGCATGCAATACATAAGAATTCACTAGAGTTAAGAATCTTCTGCTTCTTAAGTAAATGTCCATGTGAATTCTCAATGATTTTTCGCATCATTATAGAATCGGGATGTCCTAGCCGGTCATACCAAATATTAAAAACATTGACATCAGTAAACTTCTGGTTTACTATAACATTTATCTCAATTGTTGTAATATTCATGTAGTATAAACCAGAAGAAAAATCGGATAATTTTTCTAATACATGTTTCTTACCCAATACCATACTTGTGATATGAAGGTATTCAATATTTCGTTCATTAATTGTCTCGATATGATATCCATTTTTCCTAATATCTTTGAAACTTAACAAGTTTTTTTGAGACTTAGTAGATAGTAGTGCATTGTTTATAATAATCTTTCTTCGTTCATGTAACAATAAATTAGCTCTTCTGGAGCCTTCAATAAGTTTTGCACTACCAGATATTGTGTTAACATTAGCTTCTTGTATAAGCAAGTGAGAAAAATATTTTTTATTTGTAAGTATGGTATGTGTTGTAGCATTGTCTACAAGACAAATATCTTCATTTTTTATCTTGATTCTAGCTAAAGTTTGATTATGAACATCCATATTTTTTTCATTAAAATAAAGTAAATATTTGTAAGAAATACTTTATTTTATATATAAATGAGAGAAAAATACACCAAAGTAAACACACAAAAGCAACATACATTGAAAAACAAACATACAAAAGTCATAATCATAATCAAAAGTAATAATAATGAAATTGAAAAATTCATCTTCATTCAGTCATATCTTCTTTCCGAGTTTTAAAAAAACTTTGCTACATTCAAATGTGTCATGTTAAGATGACTTTGGTCAATGTCATCATTTTGAAAAATAAAATTTGTCTCAATATTTTTTCCCTTTTCTTTTAATGATGCTTGATAAAGATCAACAAAATGTTTTAACGTACGACAGGTACGTGACCAATGTCCTTTCATACCACATCTGTAACATACATTCTCAGAATTCTTTAAAACTCTTTTTTCTTTTTCTTCTTTCTTCTCATTATTTTCCCACTTCTGGTGGCTGATATTATTTTTATGATGAGAAAATTTTTCATGAGCATCACGATATGTATGTCGACCTCGACCGCGTCTACGACCACGACCATGACCATAACGTCTTCCATGTCTAATACTATTTGATGTCACTACATTCATTTCAGGGAATGGAGTAGAACCAGTTGGACGAGCTTCATGATTTTTCGTTAACAACTCATTATTTTGTTCAGTCATAAGAAGACAAGAAATTAGCTCTGAATATTTTTTAAATCCTTTCTCTCGATACTGCTGCTGCAGGAGTACATTCGAGGCATGAAAAGTGGAGAATGTTTTTTCTAACCTATCACCATCAATGATTTTTTCTTCACACAATAATAATTGAGAGCTAATTCTAAAGACCGCAGAGTTATACTCACTCATGCTTTTAAAGTCTTGTAACTGAAGATGCATCAAGTCATAACGAGCCTTGGAAAGAATTATTGTCTTTTGGTGGTTATATCTTTCTTTTAAACATGTCCACAATTCAAGTAGATCTTTAATGGTAAGATACTCAACTTTCAATCCATCATAGAGATGGTAACAAAGAAAAATCATTGCCTTGGCACGATTTTGCAGGGACTCATTGTTTCCCTCTTTGATAGTGTCTCCAAGACCCATCGCATCAAGATGAATTTCAACATCTAAAATCCATGATAAATAATTTTTGTCTAAAATATCAAGTGCCACAAATTCTAACTTCGTGAAGTTTGACATATTGCTTCACAAAATATATAAAATATATTAGAATATAACTTATTTAAACAATTATTTTTTTCTAATAAATTTTTAATCTATTTTAATGAAATTGATATGTTATATAAATATATTAGTTAATAATAAATAATACCAATTACATATATGTTTGCATCTTGATAATCAAAATGTACTATTTATATGAATTGGTAGGATAACCTCCAAGAAAGGGCGGTGAAACAGAGTCTACTTAGAATAACCGGCCTCCTAGGACATGATAACCCATTTCCCTTTTAATGTTTAACTTTACTAGGGACAAGACTTACCTACTATCAACCCAAACTTATAGTACTATTTATAAAAATCAAGAATAGAATATAATCAATAAAATATTAAATAAATTTATTTATTTGACTTTTGATTTCTGACGTAGAAGATCGTACTAGACGTAACTACAGAGCATACTTTCTTAGTCAATATAATTACATATAATTAATAGTAAATAATATTATATATAAATAATTAAATATGTGCAAACAAAATGTATTACTTAAAAATTTAATCAAATAAATCAAAGTATACCTTCAAGCTTTTTCTTTCAAAACTCTTGTACCTTCGAAGTTGATCTTGAAGAGTTAGCTCGTGCTGATAACATAATATGAATCAAATTAGAACAAACTGAAAAAAACAAGATTCTTTAAGAGAAAGGGAAAAAAACTTAAGAACACTAGCGAGAGTAGAAAGTTTTTCAAGAGATAATTGTTCTTAGACCCGTTTATATAGTTTTTTTAGAATGAGGGGTTGCATCAATCATAATGATGACATTTAAATAATTCCATTAATTTGGACATTATGAGATTTAGATGTTACATAATACTAAATATCAAAGGGGTACAAAGACATTTAATATTTTATTATTATTATTTATAACAAAACAATTTTTTTTGTCTAACAACTTTTCATATCAAAATTATCTGATTAAGGGTGAAAAAAAATATTGAATCAGAAATTCTTTTTTGTAAATTTTATTATATTTTTTCATGATTAAAAATTTTTTTAGACAATATTTTCTCGAAAAAAATTTCTTAACAAAACAATGTTTTTTCAAGAAAAATTTTTTCAGCCCAAACACGCCTTGCATCTTCCTCCGGATGCAAAACTCTTATCTCGTTCATCTCGCTTCTGATCAGACGACGAAATTTGGCGTTCATCACAGCTCGATCTAGATCTTTACTCATTCACTCTCAATCTCGCTCAGTCTTCTCTCATCTCGCTTGATCTCTAAGCAAAGGTGTGATTTTTTTTAAAAAAAAAAATTATTTGTTTGTTTAATTTTCATTTTCCACGACTAATTATAGGATTCACAACTTGGGATTTTATTTTCCTGATTCCTTTCGATCACTAAGTAGCTGATCTTGATCGAATATTTCTTCTTCTTGAATCTCTCTGTTTTCTTTGGTGCGGAATATTGTCATGTTTTCTCACCTGCGCTACAAAAATGGTGCCCCCAAACTCAAGATTTTTGATATTGACACTCTTTCTTTTTTCCTTCTGTTTTTTGGGTAGTCACAGTATTTCAGAATTTCATTGATTTTATTTCAGAATTTCACTGCTTACGTGTTGTCAACAGTGTCCTTTGTTACCCATTTACGGGTATATGTATGTATATATATATATATGTGTGTGTGTGTGTGTGTGTGTTTATACATTGTTTATTTAGAGCTGTTGTTTCTAGTTACAAGAAGCTAGATAAATGATGCCTCTTCTTCTTTTCGTGTGTAAGAGCTATTTGATAAAGTGCCTATGAGATAGAGTACTATGTCACCCAACAATAGAAAATGAAGAAGATGAGGTGTGGGCATCGTGATTAACAAATGCATTTATTCTGGGAACAGAATGAGGACAGAACAAATCTTCATATTTTCACAGGTTATACCTTTTCTTTTAAGTGTGAGTAACTCTTTGTTGGTCATATGTTATACACTTTTCAGGTATTAGATTTGGGGGTAGGGGGTGCTTAGGAGCAACAACCTTAATTAAGGTTTTAATCAATTGATCAGATTATACTATTTCTGTAAAACTTGTCATTGCTTTAGTTTTTGGTTTGTGACAAGCTTAAGAAAAGACTGATGCTTGAGATTTGTTAATTAATTTGTCTGTGGCATATGATGAAGAAGATTCCGTAGTGAGCGATTTGTAGGACTTGGCTACACTGAAGTATTGGGGCCAACAAATTCACTAGTTTTCCAGTATTCTTCATCGAATTCAATGTGTATAATTGAGTTGTATGTGTTAGATGATTGGGATTTGGAATTTCCTTTGTTTGTGACATGTCTTTCTCATTTTTCAGAGAGACAACAGTGATTTCTCAAGATGTGTTTCCAAGTATAGAGGAGTTGCCAGGTAATTAATGCTAATAAACTTGTTACTTCCGCATTTTTAATAAGAAAACACTAGCACGAGGTATACTACTTACAACTACATAGAGATTTTCAAAGAAATTTATTCTTTATTCATGTAGATCTCCAATTTAGGACTTGAAGTAACATGATCTTTTTTTTTTTCTTTCCCTTCCTTGGGTATACTTAATACCCTAGCTCATGTCTCTTTAAGATATTTGATAAAAAAAAATTACATTAGATCAAGAAGAATTATGTGTAACACACACACACATATATATGTGTATATATATATATATATATATTACATTTTGCGCAATTGTATTGAGCACAAATGTATCATTTTTCCATCATTAATTAGTTTTCTCTACTTTATTTTATTTTATTATTATTCATCGGTTGGTTTCTCTATAAAAGTGTGGATGTGATTCTTGATATATATGTAAGGATCATGTATATTTTTGTTTTTCAAGGGGATGGGATTTAAGTTGAGTAAATTAATTAGAAGTCTGGTGGCATGGTTACATTTTGTTCTTCTTCTTTCTTGATTCTTATCTTTTTGCTATTTCTGTACTTTTTAATGCATCGTGTTCTTCACTTCTTTAATATGTTCTTCTTAACTTGTTACTTTGTGGGGACTTTATTTTCAATTGGGTATCTTATTTTTGTCAATTTGTGTATGAATTGATTTTGCACTTTATTTTTTGGCTGGGAAGCTATAATTTTTGGACAAATTTATGCATGAATTTTGAAGCTTGTTCAAATATTAAAAATTGAAACCTTTATGGATAAGCAATACCTTCAAAGGGATTCATTTTTGTTTCCTTCTCGTCAATTTTTGAAGTTCAGTAGTGGGTTTATGTCTTATTGAAATTTGTAAATGTCGAAAACCATTAACTTATTCAATAAAATTTTTTATTTTACTACTTTGCTATCATGTATTGGAGTATTGGAAGAACTTTATACTGTGATTGTTACTTGTCATCGGAGTTGTTATTTTCTTTACTTTCAGTAACAATGTATGTCTCGAGAAAAATGAAAACCTCTTGTTCTGATCACTACACTTTTTCTTTTGAGCAAGATTTGAGTGCTAAAGACTTTTTATCCTTCTGCTTTGTGTCATTTACACAACATCCTTAGTTCCTAAACTCCATTTCATGCTTTGATTTAGGAACTAGATGACACACTTGGTTCCTGTGACCCAACTTTCATATTGAAGGCTTCACCAACCTTTGAGGGTTCAATCTGAGATACAAAAGTTATATGCCATTGATCTCTGCTCTATGCAGCCCTAGTCTATACTCTTCCAACGGGATCACCAATAATCTGATCACTTGGGTGATCTAACAGTCTAGTGTTTCTAGCTAGTGACACTATAGGGTGCTCAAATTATTCGCCACAAACTGTCCTATCCATGGCTTTCCTAGCAATGCCATCATTGTTATCCTAATGTTCTCTATGGACTTCTTTAAAGAACTCTAGGATTGGCTTCATTTAGTTTTTATGAATCATTTCTTCTACCTTTTTAGTTGCTTTGTTAAATACCCTGCAGGCTCTACTATGTGAGGAAAATCTTAAAGAGATTCTGATATCAGTTTGAGGTTCAAAAGTATTCTAGTTTTCTTTATGACTAGACATTTTTAGACAAAAACTCTAATGAGCTAGGTTTGGAGTTTTAACCTACCGAAGTTCATAAGGTCTTTTATTAAGTTGTCTCCTAAACATAACACAATAAATTATGCTGGATATTGTACTAATAGTGTTTGCCTAGAGATGCTCTAGTTACATCATATTTACTTTACTATTTTCCTCTTGAACGCTGTGTTCGATTTGGTACAAAAAAAAAAAAAAAAAAATCCATGTGGATTAGTTCTAGAGCTTTGGAAATAGAACTCTTTCCCTTGATCTTGTAACATTTAGTTAAGAATGTCTTTTGTTGCTAAATAATCTATTTAGCCACAAATTTGTTTGTTGTGGTGGAAATATTTTGTTACACACATTTAATTACAATCTTAGCTTCGAATTGATTTATAACTAAAAAGTTTTACCATAAACCTTTATTTTTAGCTACAATTTGATTAGTAGCTTATAATATTGTTGTTGTAGTGGCTTTAATGTCAACTGCCTAAAGTATTCCTCTATATATCTGTATGTGCATGCATGTGTATGTATGTGTGTTTACATATATGTTTGTTATGCCAATTATTGAAACCCTAAGCTATAGCTACAGGGTGAAGCCTCAAGAATGCATCATATTATTCATAGAAATGATCAATGTTAAGGTACTTGATCTAATACATAATTAAACTGCTCCAAAGATTTACGCTTTTAATCTTCAACTTTTTAATACATTAAAATAATGACTCTTAAACATTTTGGGGAAGATGATAATAGGTTTATTTTTATGGACCTAATTCAAATCCCTCTCATCTGTTGTCATAGTTCTCAATGGAATCTTTGGTAAGCTCATTAAGATTTTAGTGTATTTTATTTATTTATTTTTTATAATATTTTGTGATGACACTAGCAATATCTGTAGGATACTGTTTGATTAATTATCTTTCTTTCACCTTTACTTGTGGCGCATGGCATGTATTAGTTAGCCATTTATACCATATAGAAACTTTGGCTAAATTATTTAGTTGAAAGCAAAATTAAGGAGGGTTTGTATGCCCATTTTGTCTTATTGTTGCATAATCCAAGGAACAATGGTGGCTTTTTTTATTTTTTTATTTAATGTACCAAGATGTGAGTAGATATTTTCATGATCATGTATTTTCCTTATATCTCATCTGTAAAATTGTTCACTTGTCCCTCTTTCTATTTACATTGAGTAGAACTCCCCTCTAGTGTTCCATTATTTTTATATAGATGCCCTCAATTTTTCCTTAATATCCTTTTATTTTAACCACTGATTCATTAGTTTGGTGCAAGAGCATCTAAATTAAAGGTTTTTACTTTAAGTCACATTTAGTCAATTGTTGACCATCGATTATTTGTGATTGTGCTCCAATAGATTAGATGGGATGTAAGTTGACAATATCTAGTGATTTCAAAAAAAAAAAAAAACCTTACGACTATGTTTTATTATAATTCTGCCAATATTTAAATCATATGTCCCACATGTCCAAAGTCTATAAACTATATTTAAGGTCTATTTACTTGTAGAAAGGTAATAATAATAAAAAAAATAACAGTTGTTGATATCCATTGATATGTTTGATATGCTAGCAACGTGTTATTTGATTGATGTGTCAAACAATCATTGAGAATGACGGTAAGCAGAATATGTTGTTAAATATTTTACTTAATGTAACACTTCGACTCTCAATCGGACTTCCCGTCATGTATTATGGGTCGTCGCCCGTTGAGAATCAAAATGCTATCTAAAAATTTCCTGTCAAATCCTTTTCTTCAGTTTTAAAATTTCAATCAGATAGTTCTAAACAAATGTCTGGAAACATATTTTTCATAAAACAAATATCAAAATAGTTTTCCACTATGTTCATCGGGTTTTCGCAGTAAGATAAAACAAATTTAAATTAAAAATTATAAATCATAAATCACGCAACAGAAATTCAAATTCAAAATAATTACCTGTAAAATAGCGAAATTAAATTCAAAAGAAAATTATACATATAATTTTGTTAGGATTAAATAAATAAAATACAACCTCTAAAGCCTCCTATCCCGGATAACCTCCCCCATGAGGTTTCCAATCAAAAGTGAAAGTCTTCTGACGTAGGGTGTAGTACTCTAAGTCTGTGTGTACTTGAAAATTAAAATGGGAGTGAGCTCGAAAGCCCAGTAGATCATTCCTACACATCACACACATTATACAGATCAAAACCCAAAACATTACAAATACTTCCAAACATTAGGCGTTTCAACATTCATTTGGTTTTGGTCGAAGTCTGAGATCGAAAGAGGGTTGAGATGCCTCTCGGTATTCTCCGTGATTTTGTCTAATCATAGAAAGTTTTGAGTACCATTGAAAATTAGTCATGTCACAAATCATGATATCACAACCTAAGAGAGAGTATTTACTGCAGCTTGTACCGTCTCCTAAAGACTTCTAGCTGTCGCAGGCAGCTCAAGGTTGGGAATACCTACGATCCGCGTTGTAGCTAGTCAATCTTAAGCGGTGGCATAAAAAAAGAGAGACAAAACAGAGAAATTTGGAAATGGAGGAACAACCCAGAAATTGGAAGGAGTTTCTGGAAAATTTGAGAGGCTTCGGTTTGGGCGGTGAAATGGTTGAATAATCTGGACAAATAGCAGAATCTGGATTTTGGAGTTGTTGAAGAAGAACCAAAGAAGAAAGGAAATCTGAAGCTTGGATAAATCTTTCTGGGTTTGACGTTTATAAAGTCGAAGAAGAGGAACTAAAATCAGATTTCATTGGGTAAAAAATTTCTGGTTTATGAATCGTTGAAACGTGGAGGAACGAAATTTGAAATTGTGGTTCAAAAATCTGGGTTTGATTGTTGATTTGGGTGTTTTCAGATTTAGGTGCAAAGAGGGATTATTTCTATTTTCTGTTTTTGGACGATGAGCAAAATGGATTTGGGGGTTTTTTGGGTTGGGTGTTGGACAATTTTCAGGTTGAACAAACTTGATTTTTGTTAGCTTGGAGTTGGTGTTGGGTGATTTAGCAAAAAATGAAAATGAAGAGCGAAAATGGAAAACACGATTTGGGGCTTTTGTGGGGGATTGATGACCGAACAAGAAGAAAGAAACCAAAAAATTCTGGTTATTGCCATGTCCGATCGAAGAATCACGTTAGGGTTTGATTTCGGTTGGTATTAGCAGCTGGTGTGTGTAGTTGGTTTGAGGTTCTGGTTGAGCATGAAACCGTGAAGAAATTGCTTGCTGGCCGTGAAGGGGAGATGAAGAACAAGCTGGCCGTGATGTGTGAATTTGGGGGTTTTGTGTTGAACGTGATTGAATCTTGGTGAAAGAAGAAAAAAAAGAGTTGCTGAATTTTTGGGACCGTGATTGAGAAGAAGAAGAAGATGAATAGTGTGTTGTTGTTGTGTTGTTTGAATGAAGAAGATGAATTGCTGGATTTTGGATGAGTGAAAGGGGCATCCTGATTTGGTGTGGTTTGGATTCATGTGACGATGGAATGAAGATGATGAACATCGTTGAGGCGATCTGCTCGAAGAGCAACGTGCAACAAAGAGCTCCATCGTGGGTGTCATTCGAGCGAAAGAGACGAAGAAAGGTAATATATATATTTTTAGATTTTGAATTTTAGATAATTTTAAAGTTATTTTTCTTTGATTTTAGATGCAAAGAATGAAATTTAGAAAAAGTCAAAACCTCATAGTTGAAAATATGGAAAATTGAAGCCTTATAAAATATTTTTATGCTAGAACTATTATTTTAATTTATATGAATTTTGAATAAATATTGAAACATGAATATCAAAATTTAGGAGGTTCAATATTTTATAAGCCCAAATTAAAAAGATTTCCACTGTTGGAATTCTAATTTAATTAGGAATAATAGATGAGGAATAATATTAGAAGATGAATAATCTATTTTAAAAGAGTAACTTAGGGATTTTTAGGTGATAAAATAATATTTTAGAGCTTCGTTCAAATTAGATATAAAGATCTTATTTAAGTGGAATGAGATTAACTACACATGAGTAAATTATTTTTAGAACTCAAATTTAAGTAATAGTGTTTTAAATTATTAGTTCTAATCTAAATATAATTTATTTAGAAATGAATAAATCATAAAAACTTAAAAATTGATCATGAAAGTTTTATTTTTAGAGTAAAAGTTTAAATTAGTAAAAGTATTGTTTTTCTAAAATAAATTTAGAAATAATTTTAAACTAAATTGAATAAACACTGAGGGTTTAGAAATAAATTAAAATGATCTTTAATTCCAGAATTGGAAACCTTATTTTAATCTGAACAAATTTAGTTAAAATCAATATTTAAACTTTATAATTATTTTAGAAATTAATTAAGCTTAAGAATAGTTTCGAATGAGATTAAATATGAACTAGGAACTTAGACATTTTCATTGATTGTTGAATTTCAGATTTTACAAGTTTAGAGTATCGAATAGCTTGAAGGAAAGCAAGGTGGCCCTGAAGATCTGTGGAATCAGGTGTGCGTGATTTCGTTGCTCATACATATTATATAGATTTAAAATTCAAAGCATTTGTTTGAATAGTTCTAGGTTATTAGAATTTTATTAGGAAATTGATTGAAATTGTTTGGTATGCTTGAATGATGTGTGATGAATGATTATTTAATTATTGCATGCATGAATAGGAAAACATGCACTTAGACTTTATTATTTATTCATTTAAACTGTCATTTTCAATAGCATGCATTATTTGATTAATTTTCTATTGTATTGTGTGATGCTTGGAGTGAATGAATTTGATTGTAAAACTAAAATAAAACGAAGGATTATTAAGAATCCACATACCGGTGCGATTGATGACCCAGAAGCAGATCGAGGTGGTATGTTCTATATGCCATCGCTGGAGATTGACTAGTTACAAGGCGGATCTTGGGTATTTCCAACCTTGAGCTGCCTGCTACAGTTAGAAGTCTTTGGGAGACGGTACTAGCTGCAGTAACTACTCTCTCTTAGGCTGTGATATCATGATTTGTGACATGACTAATTTTAGATGGTATTCGAGACTTTCTATGATTAGACAAGATCACGGGGAATACCGAAAGACATCTCAACCCTCTTCCGGTCTCAGACTTCGACCAAAACTAAATGAATGTTTGAAACGCCTAATGTTTGGATGTGTTTGTAATGTTTTGGGTTTTGATCTGTATAATGCATGTAATGTGTAGGAATGATCCACTGGGCTTTTGAGCTCACTCCCATTTTATTTTTTAGGTACACACGGACGTAGAGTACTGTAACCTACGTTAGAAGACTTTCACTTTTGATTAGAAACCTTATGGGGGAGGTTATTCGGGATAGGAGGCTTTAGAGGTTGTATTTTATTTATTTAATTGTAACAAAATTACATGTATAATTTTCTTTTGAATTTATTTCGCTGTTTTACAAGTAATTATTTTGAATTTGAATTTCCGCCACGTGATTTATGATTTACAATTAATGACTTATGATTTACAATTAATGACTTATGATTTATAATTTATAATTTATATTTGTTTTATCTAACTGCGGAAACCCGATGAACATAGTGGAAAACTATTTTGATATTTGTTTTATGAAAAATATGTTTCCAGACATTTGTTTAGAACTATCTGATTGAAATTTTAAAACTGAAGAAAAAGATTTGATAGAAACTTTTTAGGTAGCATTCTGATTTTCAATGGGTGACGCCCCATAATACATGACGGGAGGTCCGATTGAGAGTCGGGGTGTTACACTTAGTAAATCTCATATATTAGATGTATGGCATACTTTTGATGTATTATATGATTTAATCACTCACTTTCATTATTGATTCTAAAGACATTAAAACTATTCATATTTGCTTGAAGGAACACCTTTTAGACTCCATATAATTTTCACAATTAAAATATAATCTTAAGCTAGCTTTAGATTGTTTAGAAAAACTTAATTGGAAAAAGGATAAATAAATTGCTTTAGTCTTTTCACATGTTTAAAGATGCTATAATTACATATACTTATGAGACATACTGGCAATTTTTCAGTTTTCCAAATTCCAACATGATGTTTTGCCAAAATTTACTTGTGGGATATGTGAAATATGAAGTATGGTTTTTGTAAAAGATTTGATTCACTGATATGCTTTGCTTTCATTGTTCTTGTTCTGTGTGAACAGTCACTAATCTGACGACCTTGGCGCTGCAGATCTCTGCACAACAATCTGAAAACAAATACATTAGAAGAAACATCTCTTATTTGGTAAATCGTCTAGCAAACTATCTACTTGTTTGTCTATCTCTCTTCATCTTCTTGCATCTACTACAAAATGGACCAATAATGATGAAGTAGGGTTAAATAGGGATGAACAGGCAAAAATTGTTGTTTATTCAGTCTTTGTTGTGAAACCTATTTGCATTTTGCAAAAGTTCTTGTAATGCCATAATGCCTGAATTTTATGCAGTTGCACGCAGATCTAATTAATTTTCTCCTCTTTTCATACTTGTTTCACGATGTAGAATAATATTTATTTTTATTTCAACTCTGTCAATTAATCAATCAAGCAGGAAAAATGCAATTTTTTGGAGGGTCAGATATCAGTCCTTCACCACCTGTGCCAACAGGATCAGGCAACAATGGCCATATGATGTACATATTCAACAGGAATGGTGTGTGCTTACTCTATAGGGAATGGAATCGTCCAATAAGAACTCTTGACACTCAACAAGACCACAAACTGATGTTTGGGCTTCTCTTCTCCCTCAAATCCTTCACGGCTAAGATGGATCCTACTACGTGGGTGCAATTTCTCCTCCTTTTTAAACATTCATTGGTTTAGTGCCAATTTGTACTTTATTTTTTGTGTAGTTATTGTTGTGATTAGTTCCTCTTTTTTGTTTAATTTTTGCAGTGTTGAGAAAGGAAATCTTGGAGTACCGCAATTGCCAGGTCAAGGATGTTCATTTCATAGCTTTCGCACCAACACCTACAAACTAAGTTTCATGGAAAGTCCATCTGGGATAAAGGTCAGTTAGGGTCTATGAACCCTTTTCACATGTTTTTCTATGTGGAACGCTAAAGCAACCTTAAAATTAGACTCAAAATTATACCTAACACGATCTGTTTCATAACAAATTTTTACCACCTTACCACATCATCAAAGAGTGAAAAAATAGAACCACCTACAACTTACCACATCAGCTGATCAACATAGGTATTATTTTGGGTTGTTTTTGCATTTCTGTTCCTTTATTATCTCAAACAAAAATGCTTACTATCTTGGTAAAAAGAAATGAAAAACTGAAAACATCATGAGCATGTGTTTATTGCATTTCCATGGTGCAGATTGTTTTGGTTACTAATCCTAAGACTGGTGATCTACGGGAATCTCTAAAGCACATCTACAACTTGTATGTGGAGTATGTGGTCAAGAATCCGCTCTATACACCAGGAACATCAATAAGGTAGTTGATTCACTGATATATCCATGAATTTTTAGATGGTAATTTTGTTTGCACTGGTAATTCTTAGTTAAACGTATTTTCCATTAACCAGGATCCAGTTGTCTTAGTTGTTTCACATTTCTTGTCATCTGATGTTGGTATATTCTATGTAACAAAGGCTTGTTTGTCTAACTCTTTGGTTTCATTGTCATGTCACTCTTTCATGGTAAAACCAATCTTAATAACATGAGGTCGGTTCAACCCTTTAGAGTTATGTGGTGTAGTTTTCCTTAAGTATGATTTTTGACTTATTTAATGGCTTAAGTGTGCAAGCCTTGTTCATAGTTGTAGACTTGTAGTAAGAGGGTGCAAGAACTCTGCTTGACCTTGTTTTACTGGAACATGGGAGTTGGTGATAGCATCCAATTTGACCTGGAAAATAGATGTTGGGTTTTGATAATGTATGTGGTGTTTGTTATCTTTCAATCTTTAAGAAGAGTAGATGATAATGAAAAAAGAAATATTTCTTTGGTAAATTTTTGTCCCTTTCTATACCTCCAATTGAAACAGTGACACAAATCTATAAAATAAGGGAAAGTCTTGGCTTCTCGTAAAAGAGCTTACACCTCTGCAATAGATAGAAGTTCATTTAAAAATAACAGTAAATGCTAAGTGGAGTTCCTAAAATAGTCTATTTTTGAAAATTTTTGAACATGACTGTCATGTTGCAGTAGTGGCCAATGGAAAATCCCTTGTTCCAATTCAATATCCCTTTCCGAAGCACTAAGCACTGGAAATGCCAAATAACAAAATCAACTAAGAGCAAGAAAAAAAATCAACTCATAAAATCAAACATAGATCAATTAACTCTAGAATGGAGAATGGAAGTACTGAGCAAACTTTATGCTCAGGTGTATCTTTCAATTCCATTATTCAATCATAAGTTGTCTCTTCTCAAAGGAAAAAAAAAAAAATTCTAGAATAGAGAGTTAGTTCCCTCCCATGTCAAAATCAACATCACTAGAGAAAGTAAATAATAGAAAAATAAAAGAAACCCTTGTAAATGTCTTCTTCTTCTTTGCTTTTCCCTTTGTTTTTCTCCTTCTCTTCTTTAATCTCTGCAAGTCCCCCGCTTCTTTAACTCAAAATTTTTCTATTTATATCATTAAGAAAACTTAATAAATGGAAGTAGAAAAATGCTTAACATGTTGAGAGCAAAAATAACAAACATAAAAGGAAGTTTCGGTGGCACCATGGTGCCCGTTGTGACACTAATACATGGCCCTTTCATTAGAACTGCAACACATGCCGCGACGCTAATGCTAGATATTCGTTTTTCCCTCCCTTCTGGGTGCTGTTGCAGTTTATCAGAAAATTTCTATCTTATTTATTTTTTCACTTCTTTCATTATGGTTCAGCTTTTATTCACCTACATACAGCACAACAAAAGGAAAGTAAGAACCATGCGATCCTAGAAAAATATGCAAATGAACATGATTAGTGCAACACTAGAAAGATGCAACATCGCAACTCACAAAATTGAAATGCAACTAAATTAATCACAAAAATACCCAAAATTAGCTATTAAACTCGTTGAAACACCTACACGATCTTGAAAACTATTATGCACACTCATGCCAAAAGACTCATATAAACTAGAACAACATGAAACCTACTTAAAACCATGCAACATACTTATAAAAATTTGAACTTATCAAGGGGCTGAAACCCGACCTCATTTCACCACTAGCCACTACTGTCATGCAAGTAATCATAATTGTATTAATACATGCTCCTTTTCCACTGCATATCATGCTAAATCAATTAATAACACATGACTAAGTGTGATTCATGAACTATAATTGTTTTCATTTTTTTTTTTTTTTTTTTTTTATGATATGCATGAAGGAATGAACTTTTGCTGAATTTTGGCAAAATTCGGTGAATTATTTCAGATATTTAAGCCATCAAACCAAAGTCTAATTATAAAATAAAATTTACAGAAATTTGACAGAATTTTAAAGATTTCAATGAATTTTTACAAAACTTCGAAGACTTCAATGAAATTTGTGAAAACTTTGGCGAAATTTGTGAAAAATTTGAAGAATTCGTGGAATATAGAAGTAAATAATATAAAATTCTTAACATGTGCCATAAACATTAAATATTGTTGATGTTAAATATGTGTTTGAAATCATTATATTTATTTATTTTATGTAAAATGTATCAATTTATATTTATTTATATTATTTTTAATAGAAATTATGTACATTTGAGCATGTACATAGAATTTCATGAACTTCTCTAAGTCGACAAATTTTTACAAAAATTTTCTCGAATTTCTCATCCTCTTTGAATTAATTTTGATTTCTGAAGGTTAAAGTTTGAGGCGAGTTGAATTTTCATTCCATGATATGCGTAAGATGGAAGAATGAAATCTAGTCAAATTGATATGATCCCAAGTTCCCCCACCTTGGGAACATTCACCTTGCTTGATGTTTCCTCACTTCGTATCAGACATAGGACCAGGTCTTAGCTTATTTAAACCATATGAATATAATATAACTTAGTTATTTAAACTGCTTTCATTTATGTCTGTCCATACACATTTTTGGACCTCCAACTTTTATTTAAGGGTTTTAGTCTCTAGACCCCTTTAATAACAATTAATTTTTGGCCATTTGGGTGAGCTTTGGTTCTTGGTCCAAAGTTAAACTAGAACCATGGAATATATATAAATAATGTCAATATTTCACTATAATTCTAGAACCATTTAATTGGGAGTTGGGATCGATTATCTCATATTCTTCAAGGGTGATTCCCCATGGCCATTTGTAGAGACAATGAGTATTAGAGTTCCATTCATGAATTCTCCACCATTTCTCTTGAGGTTTTATGTATTTTTCGCACTCTCAAAGATCATTAATGGACTCTTGGCATTCACTTGTTCATCTATCTCAAAGATTTAGGACGATTGTGTCTTTTTTTTTTTTTTTAAATGGCCAAGAAGAAATTTTCAGAAAACATATTTTCTGTAGTTGTTGAATTACAAAAATTGAGTTTTGCATAATTTTTCACCTAGTCAGATGAAATCTTTGAAGAGAAAATATAAGAGAACTACAAATCACAAAGTAAATTAACCCCATTGGCCTGCTTGAAAACAAGCCATTTTCCAAAAACTGCCCAAGCCACTATTAATCCTTCATTTCTTCTTTAAACATGTTTAAAACATCAAAACAACCTCAAAAACAACATTTAAATCTTAAGAAATCCATTTAAATTCAATCTTGCAACATGAGCAAGATGACTTGTTCCCCAAGAAAACCCACAATCAAGAGATTAAAAATCAGAGAAGGAAGGATTTAAATCTTTAATCCTTTTGTTTTGTGTTTGGATGCTCCAAAACATCCTTTGGAAGCTCTTTGAACCGCCTTGAAACCATTCAAAATCTCTCAAAGTTATACACAAAACCCTCTATCTTTTGCCCAATTTGGGAAAGCTCAACTTGTGAGAATTTCGAGTCCTTTTATAGATAGGGGTCCTTTAATCCTGATTGGGCTTGGGAATGGTGGAATGCTTCTTCAGAGTAGAGCACTCCATGAATTGGAGGAGCTTGCTCCTGAAGTGCACTCCTTCAGTATAGAGCATGTTTGTTTAAAAACCAGCCTTCGGCTCATGACTTCCTAAATGAACTTTAAGGTCAAAACTTGGTGTCCAAGGGTTTCTCATCCACCCGTACAATTTCTCAAATCCATCAATTTTGTGCTACAATGAGTTTGAAGTTTCTGATTTCCTTAAGATATAAGAGGTAAAATGGTAATTTGCCTTGATATTTTACAATGCACCAGCCACGTTGCATAGACATTGGATCTCCTGTTTATATATATATCTTGAGGTTTCCTAATGCTCTTTGGCACTCCTCTTAAAGCCAAACCTGCACTTCATCCTTCTTAAAAGCCAAAAAGCCAAACCTGCCCTGTCAACGTATATCTTCTAGCTAATCATCCTTAGACTAAAGCAGTCTGCAAAATAATTTGTTAATATCTTATATTGTTGTTAGTATTTATTTATATTGTTAACCCACTCAAGGTATTGTATTGATGAGGTGGCTTGGGAGAATGAGTCGTGACCAAGGAGGTTGTAGGTTCAAACTCTGATGTCTCCTCCTCAAACTTCCCTAAACTCATAGTGGATGGGCTCGTCCTATGCCAAAGATCTCCTATGTCTTGTCCTTGTGGGTGGTAGGGGGTCTTTGTGGACTAGTCAGATCTTGAAGTAAAGGATACAATGGTCTCAAAAAAAAAAAAAAAAAAAAAAAAAATCTTTTCATGTTAGTTAATTTTAAGCTGGTCAAAGGTAGCTTGATGTGAGAACATGCTTATTTTGTGGAATCATGTGCTACTTATGGAGCACGATGTCAGAACATGCTTAGCATTTCTTAATTTTATTAAGGTTTGCAATCTTAAGCAAACTTTATTATTGAAGTCTTAATGGTATTCAATAAAGAGGTATCATGAATCTCATTTAGCAACTTCGTAGTTTTATTTGGAATGCTCATGTTTCCTCAAAAGCTAAATTTCTAGGATGGACTGTTTGTCATGAGACTCATGACGAACTAATCTGTGCTGAAACTTTGCAAAGAAGATTTAAGGATTGGGCAATCCCTGAGTTGGCTTTGTTTATGTAGGCAATGCGGATAATCTACTCAACATCTTTTCCTGGAATGCGAGCATGTATGCTAAGGAGATCTGAACTAGATGAGAAACTTTCTTTCATTGGAACACAGTGACCACTTCATCTTCCTTGTGGTTTTTTTGGATGATTCCCTTATTGCTGGGAAGTTTTGAGATTACTAGAGGGTATGTTATTGGTTGTGTGGCTGCTGAGGAAGGAGCGCAGTAACAGAACTTCTGAAGATAAAGCTAGGGGCAGGTGGGGCGTGTTGGATAATTCTTTGTACTAGGCATCCATGTGGATTTGTGCTAGTAAATTTTCTATTGTGTATTTCATGGGGACGAGTTAAGAGGTTGAGAACCAATACTTGCGCGTATACAGGGTTTATAATTGGGGCTGTTTAGATTGGGATCAAGATGTACATATTTTCGCCTTTTTTTTTTTTTGACACTCATCATAATACCATGCATGGTTTCTTAAAAGTTGTACTGAGAGTTTGACTTTCAAATAGCCAATACTTATTTTGGAGGTTTGGTTTTCCTCAAATTAACCCCCTTATCATCTAGTTCTTCTATTTCTTTGATTTCTTGTTACAAACATTTTTGTTTGTAACTTAGACATTATTGTAGGTACCTCACAATAAAGGCTCATGCTTGTGCCATTGAGCTTTTGGCATCCTCTCTGGATGCTAGAGGGAAGCTAGCTCATCTATTCCTCCCTCTTTCCTCCTTAAATTACCTAGATTCACGAAACATAGGCATGCATGGTGGGCTAGTACAGAAACAAGAGATAAGTTCGTAAGGGGAAGGATGGTAACGCTAAAAGGAGTGTGAAGCCTATCACTCAAGCAACTCGACAAAATTTGATAGAGAATATGTTTGATAGTCTTGGACAGATCATAACTCAGTTGCTTGGTCAAACAGAATTGACTCATAAATTTGTCTTTTTTCCTCTTAAATTTGTCTTTTTTGTGATATTTTCTATAAATTCAAGTGTAACATGTTTACTTCCATTCTTTAAGGGGTAAATTGGAAAAAATTAGGTAAACTTGAACATACCCTGAACTCTTAAAACTCTTTGCATTTCTAGATGTGTTTTATTAAAGGTAATGTGATATAATTAACTATGAGTACTTTTCCTATTTGCATTGTTACAATTTATATAACTTTGGTGACATTTGCATGCTTCATCAAAATCTCCTTTCAAAGACAGTAATGTGTTTTACTCCCAACTTTTTGGCAGGTGTGAACTATTCAATTCGACCGTTGACCAATATGTGAAGAACCTAGCTTAGTGCATTGAGGTACAGGTGGTAACTCACACACACACACACACATATATATATATATATATATATATATATATATCTGTCCCGTTGCATATTTGTAGGGGCATGCATGGTTCAGATTGAGCTTTAGCTCAACAATTAGTCCTGGATTCAGAAAGAAACATCATTCTGGATGTGCTCACACATCAATTTTTCCAATACTTATATCACTTCCCTCTGATAAATTTTCTGTAAATCTTTGAAAGAACTGATTTTTTCATGAACAACTTGTTAGACATTTGCTGCTAAACATAGGCCACCTCGCAGATTTCTTCTACATTGTAGAAAATTGCTGGACTTTGTTTCCTCACATTCTAGTTTCCAATTCTTATTCATCTTCTTCTGCCCCTGTAACTATGGTTTCTCTCAAACGGCCTTCTACTCCATTGATTCGTGATGTAACTTGATGTAGCCTCTCTAGTGGTATCATCTATATGCTAATTCGCTTGATCAAGGTGGCATTTAGCAAAAAAATTATGGTGCAAACACTCCTGAGTCACTGTAAGCGCAAAAAAAAAAAACAAAAAGTTAACAAAACCTGGTTCCCTTTCCAAATTATGGTGATAATAAGTTTTTTGTTTGTTTGTTTGTTTTGTTTTGTTTTTTGTGCATAATCACTATATCACTACACTTCACGAAACAAAATATAAACATAAAACTATTAAAGAGGCTTTCATTGATCATCTTTTGTTGTTCTTATGATTATTGTTTCTATTTGGTCAACAAGGCATTATCACTGAGGAACAAGACAGTAGGAGGATTCTTGCTGGAATAGCTACCTGACATGATGGGTGTTTGAGGTCTACCATCATGTTCATTTGGAACTTCTTGTATTTGGTTTTATGATTTACTTTTTGGGTGTGCAAACATTAAAAGCATGTTTCGTTGGTCGAAACTTGGATATAGTTTTTGAAAATGGTAAAGAAAACATGTGCTTGGAAAATAATGATAAAATGTTGTTTTTTGAAGTTTTAAATTTTATGTTGTGTTCTAATTTATAGATCACAAGCTAAGTACAGCCTTAATTTAAAGTAGTGCTTAATAATCCTACTTGGAATTTTTTATAAAAATTAAAAGGGTAGTAAAATTTTATTTAATTTTTTAAAGATTTTGTCAATTTTTTAGTAAAAAATTTTAACAAAATTTAGAAAACTTTTGCATTTAATGTAGCAACAGAGATTTAGTTGTGTAATCAAATAACAGTTACAAAGAAACTTTTTTTTTTTTTCCACTATAATAATCAATAAGCCTCAAATGTAATGCCACCAAGCGCCCTTTTTCTATCTTTGTCAACTTAAAAGTTTTGAATATTCTATTTGTTTATAATGGTTGTGTTGGATTCAACAACAAAAACAACTGATGGCAGAACAGTGGCTATTTGTGATGTATCTAATAGCAAATCAATATTTTAGAAGAGCAACCAATGTAGATTGAGGCTGCAGTGTGATTTTATCTGCTTGAGATAATAGTTTTCATTTAGGTGTTTACGATTTATGACACTTGTTCTCAAAAAAATAGTAATATTTTCTTATGATAGTAGCATTTTAAATAACATAATATTAGGACCAAGGTTGGTTGCGCTTTCTAAGATAAATAGATTGCTTTAGACAGCAAAGGAAAGAGACGACAGAGAGAGAGAGAGAGAGAGAGAGAGAGAAGGGAATTGGGTTTCTATGCTTTTCAAGGTGAAAGAAATCTAGGGTCCTCTATGTATTCGTGGTTGATCATGACAGCGCATATTGCACTAGTGGCTCATGTCCAGTAACATCAAAATATAATCTGACTTCTCATGGCACCCCGTTGGATAGCACCATTTAAATTTTAGTTGCAATTTGTTGACTTTGATCATAACTTTTCAAAGTTATTGTGACAACCCATAATTTGATATATAAAAATTTATGGGTTCGATACATATATTTTTTTTAAATTTTAATAAAAATACATAAATTTTTTTAATTTTAAATTATTTATTAAAAAATAAAATAATGAAAAAAATATAATTTTGATGAGAGAATACATGCAATTATAAAAAAAATATAATTTTTGGAGAAATATAATATTTTGAAAAGATTATTAAATTTTTTGAGTAATTATTGAATTTTTAGTGTAATTAATGAATTTTTGGGGAAAAAAATATAATTTTTTTAGAATATTAAAATTTTAAAAAATAAATGCATTAATAATGAAAATGGTGTATAATTGGAGATCTTGAATTAAATAAAAATGGAAAAAATGGATCGAATGTATATATATACATGTATATGTATATATACAAAAAAGAGAAAAAATAGAAATAGAAAACAAAATAATAATAATAATAATAATAATAATAATAATAATAATAATAATAATAATAATAATAATAATAATAATAATACGAATTTCGGCCACACGGGCCGTGAGCACCAGTCAATAGGGCCAATAGGACGAGCTTGTGGCTCATCCCAGGCAGCTGGTGCACGGGCTGTTATATATAATACGAATTCGACCCATGGCGAGGGGGCTGGCCCGCTCGCCTGGGCGGCCCATGTGCCCAATTTCCTTTTCTTCTTCGTTTTGCCTCGATTTTTGACAAAATTTTTGCATTTTTCCAACGTTTTTCAACAGAAAACCATGTCTATACATGGTTTTGAACCCTAGGTTTTGCCCATCTAATCAACCTCCTGAGCAAGCCAATGCATCGTGACAATAAATCACCTTGCATGGAAGCTTATTGGCCATGTGGCACTCCCATTTGCCATGCAAGGCTACGTCAACATGCAACAAAACCCCTATCGAATGTACAGTCCTCTCGTAACTCAATATGTCCCCAATCGATAATGTGCGAGGGATCAGGGTGATATTTCCTCTATATAGAAACCCTAGCAAATGGTGTCTAAAAATTAGAATCTAAAATTCTGGTGAAGGTTTAGGTAGTGTAGATGAAATTTGAAAAGTTTTGTGCAAATTTGACTAACGGATTGATCGTAGAAAAATTGACAAGTTTACTGCGCAAAAGAGAAAATGCTTGAATTTAGGCTAAGTGTTGAAATTTAGGAATTTTTGCTTAATTGACCCAATTTTGACATAATTTGACCCAGTTGGACCCAAATTGACGAAGGATAACCAAAATTGATCATGTTAACCAATTTTGATCTAGTTTGATCCATTGACCAAGTTTGAATAATTGATCGAATTCGACCAAATCATATTTGGGTCGGTCAAGACTGATTAGGGATAGTCGAGTAAGGAATTAAGCTACATTAAAAAAAGAACTGAAATTGAGCTTAAATAATGTAGATTCAAATGAGCACTACGAGACTAGGCTGGTTGTTGACGGGACATCGATGCGTGGGACCCAAGGTGAGTAGTTTGATTCAGGTGTTTTTTATGACTTCTGTTCCTTATATGAAACTTGTGTGAAAGGACATGGTTTGAATGGTTTTATGAGATTGAGATATATTTGAATGATTTTGAAAAGTATAGATGTACATGGTTAATGAGACCATAGGCTCGAGGGCTGAGAGTTAGGGTCAGGGTACATGATGTGATTGGATTAGACTCAAGGGTCGAATGTCAGGATCAAGATACATGATGTGATTCGAATTAGACTCGAGGGCCGAGTGTAGGGGTTAGGGCATATGATCAGTGCGCCTAGCCTCAGAACCCGGTCGAGTCATGATACTTGCGGGCCAAACATCGAGGTTAGGATATTTGATGAGTATGCCTAGCTTACGACCCGCTCGAGTGGCCAGTACGCTTGACTCAAGACCTGCTCGCGTGATGACCATAGGTTGGGTTTGTTGATTTAACCTTAACTTGGATACAGTTTTTAACTGACATGTATTTGATGTTTTCTAAAACTGTTGCACTACTCATAACTGCTTTTATGCTACGTCATGCATTCAAATATTATATCATTTTTACTGCTCATGCATACATGCACTATTTCTAGAATGTTGGTTAGGATTGACATGCTGGTCTTATTACTCATTGAGCCACATTGATTTTAAGCTCACTACGCTACTAATATTTTAGGTTCTTCAGTGGCTGATAAAGGGAAAGACATGGTGATTGCTTAGCTTCCTGACGATTTTCGTTCCCTTTTCTTGGTCCTTTTGTTAGAGGCTGGTCATTCTTTTGTGTGCATATATGCGTGGTCAACTGTGTATTTTGGATAAAACAAATATGTAATGTAATGATCACTCTTTGTATGTTTGTTTACTTTCGCTCCGAGTTTTTCAATTATTCTAATATCGTTTGTTGTATGAGATTAGAGAAGCTTAACAGTGGTTGGACGAACTTGACATGGTGAGTGAGTTCGTCAGGCCATTGTGCCAGTCAGTTTGCCTTTTGGCCTAGGGAAGGAGTCCCGACAATTATTCTGTGGGATTGTATTTATCCCTTCGAGCAAAATATAATATCCTTGATTGATGCACATGTATCATTAGTTGTTGGATCCCATTATATTTGAACATCTTGCCTTGTTCATTGCGTTCATCGAAATTGGATGTTACAATCTAGTTTTCTATTAGCAATCTTGATTATTTGATTTACATCAATTACTCAATTCTCATGTACAAAGTGCAAAGTAATGCCCGCGCTTAGTTTCTCTATCGCCCTTGCACATGCATGGTCGTGCCACTTGTTACATTCACCCAACACATGATGAGCATGATAGGTGATGTTTTTAATTACCCTTTGCCTTCTTTAAATGTATTTGTGAGTAAATTAAAGTTTAATTTACTACTACACTTATAAGCCAGACTTTAAAAATTTCTTTTTCCCACGTGAGAGTAAGCATTTTGTTTCTAAAAAGTTTCCAAAATCACTACTTCACATATCAAATTGGGTACTTTACACTTAATCTTTTATTTATATATAATTATTTTAGCTAAATAGTTTTATAATTTTAATTTCCCTATATTAAATATTAAGAATCAACGGACCAATGACCTGATTACCCTTAAAAACTTTTAAAATTAACAAAATGCCCTTGCCCTAAAAAGAATGACTCTCTTACCTTACATTTGCACAATCAACGCCCAATCAGTACCAAATTAGCATCTAAGCTGGCCAACCAGTAAATGCTTTTTTGTAAAAATGCCAAAAGTACCTTTAATACAATTTGTTTTTTTCATTTCTTCCCATGACCACTTTCAGTGTGTACTAGTAACCTCTCACGAACTCTCAGAAGCGAGGGAATAGTTTTTTGACCCTCGAATTATAATTTTCCTATGACACTTTGTTTTCTAGTTTTTATTTAAAAATTTAGAACTTAAAACCTATTTTTGTTCATCGTGGGCAAACTGGGAGGGGTTTTTTTTTTCGTGATACAAGTTCTAGCACGTTCTAGCACGTTCTATTTGCCTCTAACAAACTCCTCGAAGTGACAGAATAATTTTTTGAGCCTTGGATCATAATTTGCTTACGTCACCTTATTTTCTAGTTTTTGATTAAAACTAATAACCTTAAAACTTGTTTCCGTTCACCGGGGGCAAACCAGGAGGTGTTTTTTCACGAGACTAGCTCTAGCGCAATCTAATTGCCTCCCACAAACTCTCGGTAATGACGGAATAATTTTTTAACCCCAGATCAAAATTTACCTATGTCACTTCCTTTTCTAGTTTTCTATTAAATTAGTCAACTTAAAACATGTTTCCATTCAATGCGGGCAAAATGGGAGGATTTTTTCTGTGAGACCAGTTCCAACGCATTCTAATTTCCTCCCACAAACTCTCAGAAGTGATAAAATAATTTTTCGAGTCCCAGATCGTAATTTGCCTATGTCATTTCCTTTTCTAGTTTTCATTTTTTGATCCTCAATTTGATAATTAGAAAAGAAAGTGACATAGGTAAATTACGATCCGAGGCTCAAAAAATTATTTCGTCACTTCTTAGAGTTCATGGAAGGCAATTAGAACCCGCTAGAACTGGTCTCATAGAAAAACTCCTTCCGATTTGCCTACGTTGAACAAAAACATGTTGAGTTGACTAGTTTTAATCGAAAACTAGAAAAGGATACAATAAGAAAATTATGATCCGGGCTCAAAAAATTATTCCATCATTTTTGGGAGGTCGTGGGAAACAATTAGAACGTGCTAGAATTGGTATCACAGAAAAACTCATCTTGGTCTATCTACGGTAAACAAAAATAGGCTTTAAGTTCTAAACTTTTAAATGAAAATTAGAAAAAAAAGTGACAAAAAAATTATGATCTTGGGGGTCGAAAGATTATTCCGTCGCTTTCGAGAGTTCGTTAGAGGTTATTAGTACACATTGGAAGTAGTCATACGAAGAAATGATTTATTTTTGTACTAAAGACATCTTTTGTAAAGACACCTTTAGTACAAAGATACTAAATGTGTTTTTTGTAAAATCGCCTTTAACAGTTGGCCTGCTTATACATGACTGGCTGCTAATTTGGTGCTGATTGGACATTGATTGTACAAATATAGGGTTGGAGAGTCATTATTTTCAAAGCGAGGATATTTTAGTAATTTAAAAATTTTTTTAAGGGTAATTGGATCATTGGTCCAAGAATCCACTTGGTGTACTCATAAACAATGGTGGGACTCACTTAAATATTTAGTTGAAAACTAATATTAATTACTTTAAATATATCATTTTTTCAACAGGTAGATCATCCACCAACTAACATGATCAAATATATGACAGAAAGAACATCATAACATAACGTGTCCCACGGCAAGGCAATGGTGACAACATTCTCCAAATAGGACCACGGATATCATACTTTTAAATTGATTTATATCCTTATAATTCCTTCCCGTGAATAATTAATTATGTATTATTATTATTATTATGATCATGATTGTTATCATTATTTCGATAGGTAAGTAAGAAGTAGTTATGACCCTAAAATCTTGCAGCCAATTAATGAAATAGATCACATGTGCAAATTCTGAATTAAGTTTGCCATTTTTGGTATTCGTACCCTTGATGATTGTTATTTGTATCCAACAAGATAGATATCTTTTCTACTATTTTTTGGTTAAGAAATCACTTAAGAAAAAACTGTTTTTTAAAGTTTGATTTTGAAAATCCAAACCCTAAATTCAAATTTTGAAAAGCCAACTTTTAAAATCTATTGTTTGAAAAGTTAATTCTAGTAAGAAAGACAAATAATAGTAAATTTATTTTTCAAAATTTTAAAATTTAAATATTTATGAGAATAAAATATGACCGTTAATATTGTTGTTGCTGTTATTAATCTAATAAAAATTTTATTAAAATATATTTAATTAAAAAATTATGAAATATGAAAATAAGGTAGATTATTTATTTATTTATTTTTTTGGGTTGGGGTAAGTTCTTTTTTTTTTTTTCCCTTTTTTTCTTTTCAAAAAAAGGAAAAAATCTTTCTAATGAGAACCACTTTCCAATCTGGAGAGAATTCTACTTTCTACTCTAAAATGTGAAAATCTTTTAACTTAGGAAGGTAAACTTCATATATTGTAATGACCTTGTTGTTCTATTTCAAGAGAATGTAGTTTTTGAGGAATTTTACATAAATTTAAAATTTGGAGATAGTTTGGAGAAATATAATTTTTGAGGAAAATACATTAAATATCATGGAAATATGATTTGTAGGAAGAAAATATAATTTTAAGAGAGGAAATATGGTTTTTAAAAAGGAAATATGAATTTTGGGAAATAATCTAATTTTTAGAAATGAATTATGAATTTTTAGGAATTTGTTTGATTTCAAGAAAAAATATTAATTTTTGAGTGAAATACGTGATTTTTTTAAAAAATTATACAAATATTTCAATTTGCGGTATATTTGTAAATTAAAAAAAATAAGGGAAAAAAGAGGAATTGTGTAGGAATTAAAAAAAGAAAAAAGGGAGAAAAATAGATGATATTTAAAATGTAATAGCGCAACAAAAAACAAAAAGCAACTCTATTTCTGGCAAGAAGATGTTGGCTGATTCCATGCACTGGGTATTAGATACTTAAACAAGACCTGGATTCCAAAATTGCGAAAAATGGCTTAAGTATAAGTTGGTTTTTGCATTAGTGGGAAAGGGTTTTTGAGCTAACACACAGAGCACACGGGTTATTAAATTGGCTAGGTGTTAACATGAGCTGGCAGTCCATGTTGCCACCTATCCACGCATGTCTTCCATGTGTCCAATGGAATGACACGTGTCAAGAAAAACCCATGCAAAGTGGGCAACTAACACCAGTTGCACAACAACAGCAGATTTGGAGGTCTATGCAAGTAGCCATGTGTCATTTTATGGCTAACCAAGAGCATGAGGTGGCAGTACCCATTGCCTCGTTTCACCATGTATCATAATATAGGCCATGTGTCACCCAAAAAGTATGCCAAAGTTGCCTACAAATAAGGGTCTTAACACTCTATTTCTCGACATGTACGCATTATGTGCTTGCTTGTTGGATGTCTCTTTCTTTTTTGTGGGCCGCCCGAGAGGCTGGCGATGTCACATTATTCTATTTTTTTGTCCTAATTTTATGAAACAAATACTTAGACAAATTTTATAAACACATATGAAATCATTTGATAAAATAAATTAATATCAATAATTGAATTGAATAGTCATAAAGTATAAGGACCCTTGAACTTTGTTACATCGAACTGAACTTTAATGTAAAATAGAAATTAGGGCTAACATGCCAAACTTAAACATTTCATGAATATAAATTAATTAACTACGTAACATTCATTCAAAAATTCCTTGAAAGGTTAGAAAAGGAAGAGTGAGTTTATGCGCCAGTGGGTTATTCTAAATATTTAACTTATTTTTTTAAATCAAATTAAATATACATAACAATTACTTCAAAAGATTATGTAATTCAAATAGTTGTTTTGTTATTAGTTGATGTTAAGACCGAAAGGGTTATATCTCAGTATTCCATATTTAAGGGATGAGGTCAAATCCAAACCTTCAAACTTATCATTGATGAAGTGGAGTTAAATCTGAACCCTCAGTTCACACCCCAAAAATACCCGTTTGAGATACTCACGATAAAAATTTGTCATCGTGTCAGTATGTGGTTGATAATTTTCGTTTAATCTTTCATTAGTGATCAACAGTGGCATGATGAATTTAAGATAATAGTAACAAGCATGTATTTATGGAAAGCATGTCATAGTATAGATCATATCATCAAAATCATGCATCATTAACAAATAACCCTAAGCATGCATTTTTAGGCATGACATATATATAATTATGGCATATTTATGGTATATTTCTAAGCTAAGCATACGACCATGCATGTAATACTTGAATCAAAACAATAAGATAAGATTCAAAAATCACTTCCATCTTCTATGGCTAATCTTTTTTGATCTTAGTATTCTGAGTCTTCTTAAGCCTTTAACCTTCTTTCTTTACTCAAGGAGAGAACCAAAAGATTCTTTTTCTCTTGAGCTAGGGGAGAATTAAGAAGAAAATGAAGAAGAGAAGAATGATGAGATTCTTTTTCTTTTGAGAATGAAGAAGAGAAGAATGAAATGGAATGGTTTGAGGGGAAGAGAAGGGTGTTATTTATATGCATCCTTAGCCAATCACCTTCACTACTCATATTTTAATATATATCCCACCTCCCAATTTTACCACTCAAATTTCAATATATATATTCCACTACCTCAATACACTATTTATATTTTAATATATATCCTACCACCCCATTCTATTACTCATATTTTAATATATCCTACCACCCCATTCTACTATTCATATTTTTAATTTTTTTTTATGGAATTACTTATGAGATAAATAGGATAGTGGTAATTTTTAATATTTTTTTACTTTTAATGTGAATTTACCATTTTACTCCTAAGAGGAAAAAATTACCCCTAAGTATTTAATGTGTTTTCATAATTTAATGAACTCATTTGTATATTCTTAATATTCGAGAATTTTTAAGGTATTACAATCCACCCCCCTTAAAATAAATTTTGTCCTTAAAATTTGTACTTACTTGTTCATCCGGGTGTTGTTCAATTATGTACTCCTAGTAAAGAGGTCTGGGTGTTGAGCCTTCATATCTTTTTCTAGCTTCCAAGTGGCCTCTTCTACTCCATGATGTTTCTAGAGAACTTTAACTAAGGGAGTGTCCTTTGTTCTCAAGCTTTGTACTTTGCGTGGCATCATCTTGAATGTCTACCTCCTCCCAATGGATTATGTGAGAGGGATTGGATTTATACGTCCTCAGCATTGACACATGGAACGCGTTGTGAACTGAGGACATTCTATTTGATAGATCTAACTCGTAGGCACATTCTCCTATTCTTCTAAGTATTTTAAATGGATCGATAAATCTGAATGATAACGTTCCTTTGTTTCTGAACCTTTTGATTCCTTTCTGAGGGCTTATCCTCAAGAATACTTTATCACTCATTTGGAACTCAAGGGGCTTTTTCCTGCTATCCACATTTATTTTTTTGTCTACTTTGTGTTGTAACCAGTCTCTTCTATATTTGTTTTACTTGATTGTTCATCTCTTCCACTAGATTAAGCCTAGCAAGCACATGGTCTTCAATTTTAGCCCAACAGGTTGGTGATCTGCAGGGCAGAAACAAAGCCAAGGCCATGGACAGAACCAAGTCAGAATGTTTGTTCTTGTAGATGTTTAATGGGAGCAAGTCCTTACAGTAGAAAATACATTCCTGTTATTTAACATTGCTATGAAATTGTTGTTTAATTCTGGTGCTACCAAATCGTTTGTTGCTGCAAAACGAGTGGATGGGTTACAACTACTGACAAAACCTTGCCTATAACTTTGAATGTATCCACATCCATAGGGACTACTCTTACAAAAAGAATATGTACTGTGACCTTAAATTTGGAGAGAACTTGATTTCAACTGATCTCTGTATTTTCCATTTTATGAGTACGATGTAATATTGGGAATGGATTGGTTAGACCAGTATCAACCACAAATGGATTTTCCAAAGAGGAGAGTAACAATAACATTATTTTCAATAGATACCTTTAGGATCAAAGGTGATATGTAAAGATTACTTAGAAGCTTGATAATAGCAATGTTAAACTACATTAGGCAGGAAGAGAATTTTAAGGAATTCTTAAAGAGGGCACTAAATAACAGAACAAAATCTAGAACTTAGAGGTAGTTTGAGATTATGAGGATATATTTTTAGATGATCTACCAGGACTGCCATCGAATAGAAATATAGAATTTAAGATTGAACTTCACCCTAGAACCAACCCTATAGGCATTCCTCCTTATAAAATGGCACTAACAAAGTTGATTGAGTTAAAGACTTGGCTAGACGAGCTCTAAGAAAAACCAAGTGAATCGCTATGGGGAGCTCTGCTACTATTTGTGAAGAAGAAAGATGGATCCATGAGATTATGTGTTGACTATCGGAAGTTAAATTAGGTGATGGTGAAGAACAAACATTCCTTATTAATGATAGACGACCTATTCGATCAATTAAGGGGAACCACTCATTTTTCCAAGACTAACTTGAGGTAAGGATACCATCAGTTAAGGATCTGAGAGTCGAACATACAAAAGACAACTTTTAGGACTTATATGGATACTTCAAGTTTACGGTGATACCCTTTGGTTTGACCAACGCATTGACAACATTCATGGATTTGATGAATCGAGTGTTTAGGCAATACCTTGATCAGTTTGTGGTGGTATTTGTGGATGGCATCCTGATTTACTCTAAGTCAGAAGCTGAATATGTTGAACACTTGAGAATTGTATTAGAAATTGTAACACCCCAACCCCCGTGTCCTTTGAGCATCGGACAGGTCCGCCATTTTTTTTTAGGTGGACCGGACGGCAGGTCGGGCCGGTGTTACATTACGAGCGACACACACTCGACTTTCTATTTCAATTATTTCATGCCTTAATCATAGTCAACTGTGCATATCTAAAATTCAAAAAATTAATAAGGCAATAAATAGGGAAATAACTGAAATTCGTAAACTCAATTAATTAAATAAAAATTGAGTACATAATTTGAAAAATGTTACAGCGGAAGTCTTAAAACTTGGGC
>JAJIYU010002205.1:0-31576 GCA_030144865.1 Tinospora cordifolia | reverse complement strand
TGTTTAATTTTCACTATATCTCTAATTTATTTTATTTTTCATGTGTCATCCCATAATTTGCACCCAAAAGAATTTTAAAATTAATTTATTTAATTATTTGACAAAATTCTGGGGTATTACACATACTGACTTTTGTTGCTAGTCCTTTTGTTCATCAATCATACTACTTAGACACCATAATTTCACATATTTCCCAAAGTTTATCATACTTGAAATATTTTTGTTAAATTTTTTTTAATTATCAAATTTGTATGAATTGTGGGGTATTACAGGTAGGGCAAAAGTTTATTATATGTCCTAGTTGGCAACAACGAAAACATAACTCTTAACATCTGGCCTGCTCCAATGACTCCTTTCTCGTACCGTTAGGTTGTGTTTGGGAATTCTATATCTTGTTCTTATTCTCCATCTCTTGATCATCTTTCGGTCCCTTGATTCTATTCTTCAGGAATTGTTTGAAGTGGATATCCTTTTTGATTGATTGGGCCCTAACTACTATTCCCTTGGATGTTGTTAGCCTTAAAGTAATGACTAATTTTCCAATTTCCACACGTAGTCCATTGTAATTCCCTGAAAACTCTGTATTTAATTAAATGAAATTCAAGATCAATTCAGCAAAATTGGGTGCAAAATAAAACCAAAATCATTTTGGGGTCAAATTTGGCAGGTTTCCAAAAGTCTCATTTGGTGACCATTAGGGACCCAAAATAGCCTAAAACAAAGTAGGGTGACATGAACCAACTAATTGGACAACATATCCAAAAATTAGAACAATTGATCAAGATTAGGGTTTTTGTTTGCCAAACGCCCTCCAGGGAGTCCAAATTTGAAAGAATTGACATCTAGGGTACTTCAGGAAATCGATGTAACCTAAAACGAAATAGGATGACATGAACTAACAAAATAAACAACATATACAAAAATAAGGACAATTGGCCAAGATTTAGATTTTCATTTCATAGTGCCTTCAGTGCTTTCTAAATAAGGAAAGTAAATGAAAACCAATTGGACCAAACCATATATTGAAATTCTTATTTTTTTCATGTGATTCCAAAACTAAAGGTTATAAATTATAATTCCTTGTAAATAAGGAGAAATTATTTTTATTTAATTTTTGTGAATCCATGAAGTCAAGGCCACCCTAAGCATGTGCAAGTTACATGGGTGGAACACCATGATCATGTGTACCCTCAACCTACCCTAAGCTCCATGGGATGATTCCATTATTTGAGTTCATGTAGAATGATTCCATATGACATGAAAATAATTAGGTATGCCACCCCTATGAGATGTCCCACTTAGTATTAAGAAACCATGAACGGTTGATTCCATGTGTCCCATGTTGTGATCATGTGCACCATGCCCCATTTGTGCTAAACCCGCCCATATGTGTGTGTGTGTGTGTGTGTTTGTGTGCACACATGTGAAAGCCCAAATAAGAATTTTCTAATGTGTAAACTTAGCTCTTCAAAACCCTACCCGTCCCATGAGATACATGGACCAAGGAAGAGAAATAAAAAAATTAGAAACATGTCCTTCTCATGCATGGCGCCAAGTGGAGAAGGAAAAGCTTCTAAATATTGCGTCCAAGGAAATCCACCACCATAAAAATGTTTCCTCACACATGATTTGATTGAATTTGATTCCTAATGCTCACACCTTGGCCTTAGAAATAAATCAAATAATCAGCCTAAGACACACATACACCCTAAGACGCCAAAATGGGAATATTTCCTACATACTTAAGTGTGACGCCCAAGTAAGATGAATAACTAGGAAAGTTGCAATGAGAGCAAAATCTGATCATATTTAGATGTCCTAGCTGATTTAGAATCTAATCTAAACCTCTTTTGTGTTCACACATAGTTAGAAAATAAGATTGTGTTCATATCTCTGGAATTAGAAAGCTATAGTGGTCCCACTTGCCAACGATGAGCACACTTGCCTATCTCACTCCAAATCGTCCCCATTTGTGTATGGAAACTTGCCCAAACTTTGTGAGCAGCCCAAAACTAACCAACCTGTCTCCCTTAGTGCTCTTGAACATCTATATAAGCCCCCTCATGCTCCCATTCTTCTCATCCCAAAGCAAAGAGTTGACTCTTCCCTCTTTGCTTGTTTTAAGCCTTCTTCTTGGCACTTCTTCTCACTTCTCTTGTGTTCACAAGTGAGAAGATTTAATTTCAGTCTTCTAGTGAGTTTTTTGAATGCTTTTGCTTGTGGTTGAACGTTCATGAAGTTCTGAAATGGTAGATAAGGGGAACCTCTATCGGATTCAACAAGAAACTCAGATTAAGGTAGAGGGGATTTCTAGAACTCTTATTTTACTACTTCAAGTGTTTAGTGCATTTATATTTGTTTTCAGTTTTTCAATCATGTTATATTGTAAATCTTAGCATGTTTAGATTTCAATTTGAAGCATGTTTGATCAAGTTTTATTTTCAGTTTAACATGTTTTCATGTTTTGATTCACACATGATAACATAACATGCTTAGAAACCATGATTAGGATTATTTGAGTTTTCAAGCATGCCATGTACGTTTTCCATGTTTTTATTGATTATTTAAATTCTCATATCAACTATTATGATTTAGTATCATGGTTATTTGAATTTAAGATGAGAAAGTGAAGATAAAAACCATGTACCATCATAGTAGTCTTAGTGATATTATGGGTGTTCTTTATATATACTTAGTGTATATGAGTAACATCACTAAGTGTGGATGTGTTTTAAAATACTTAGAATGTAGACATGTAATTCTTATTTCCAATGGAATGTGGCAAGATGAATTGTCATTCCATCCCAAAATAGGAGTATTTTAATGAAGAATACCAAGGGTTTAAAACCCCTTTTGGTCAAATATACAACACTGACAAGACATTGTTTAAAACACTTAATGGTCGTAAGTGATTGAATTTGGGTGTACTTTTGATTTGAAATAGTAAATTAATAGTTTGATGAATGATCCACTGGGCTATGTGCTCACCCCTCTCTTTAATTATTTTTAGGGAATTAAATATGAAGACCATGGATGACTAGAATCTTTTTCTAATGAAAGGGAATTTAATAGTTTGAGTCATGTACTCTCTTTTTATTATTCAAATTTCAAGCATGTATCTCTTTATTTTACTTAATAAATAAAGATTGAAGTTTTTTTTTTATCTCTCTTATAATAATCTTATTTAAAAAAAATTAAATTATTTGGGTTGTGTGCTCTTTGAAAAGCAATAAGACTTGAGATAATGAATTGTAATATAAGTTGTGTACTTGTAAATGTAACATTGAACCCAATCTGCCTTGTGGTTATGCTTAAACCTATTTCTAGGGGGTTGGGGTGTTACATCCATTCGATAGCGGGCCTGATGAGTCTGAACCTCGGACTGTGGCTAAATTGGAGGTAGAGTACTCATCACTTGCACCATTGGGTGCTACTACTGCCACATGTGGCTTTTGGTCCTTTTGACTACACTCATTAGTGTTTTCTTCCCTTATCACATTTTTTTTGAGTTATCGCATTTTAGTACCTTATAAGGGGTCATAACTGAGAATCATAATCTCAACTCAAATCAATCTGGGTGTACATAATGTCCTCGGGGTACAAAATGTTTTTCCATATTTTTGATGACGACCTATCTTTCTTAGATCATTTGTTAAGTCTATTTCCTCATGTCATCGTTCGTGCTATCATGACGTTAGATTTATGTCTCTAGGTTCCCGATTTGTTTATTGACTTATTAGTTTATTCTTCAAAGTTCTATTTGAGGATTTTTCAAGGTCTTCTAATGTTGTTCGGTACAAGTTTTGAGTTTCATGATCAAGATACATGTGTTATTCATGAAATTTAGTAAGGTATTCATTCAATCAGTTGTACAAGTTCACGTTAGCATAGTGAAATTCCAAGTTTTCATTGTGCCTCTGGGTTCGAGCATGCCATACCACTGTTGCCCATCGACAAAGACTTCCACCAACAGATCTCACTACACCCAAATAATTTCGCAAATGTTTCAACAACTAAGATTTTCCAAGCCCCACTATACTTGATCGTCCCAAACCAGCCAAGCATGGGGAAACAAGCTCTTCCAAAGTTATTGATCATTCACCAAACATGTTTCATCATTCTTCAAGTCTAAAATTCTTCCATACCTCCCAATTCCTACACTTCCGATACCATGTAGGAACCAAAGATCCAGAATCCTCCCGATCTCATGTCTTGACCAAACAAGTATTCTATTATCACACATTTCCAATTTTCAACCTATGTCCTGAAGGTTTTCATTTACAATCCACTGTGGCTCCCTTGACAACACCCAAGTCTCCACCTAAGGCCTCTTTCCTAGACCTAGGGTCTTAATCACTCGACTAAAAGGTTCGTCTGTCAAACCAACAACCCATACTAGTTTTGGTACCACTTTTGTACTTTAACACGTTCTTTTCCTTTAAACATCACATCCTAGTTTTCTCATAGAAATAAGTGTGTCTTTCCACTCTGATAACTTGCACGAGCAGGTGGGACAACCTCTAGCCGAGCGTCAAGATCAAAGTCTACTTAGCAACTGACCTTCTACAATGGGATAACCTTTCTCCCTTTCAATGTTCAACTTTACTTAGGACAAGATTTACCCACTATTAGCTCAACTCGTACTCTTCATATCCGAAAAAAACATTTGAAAACATAGATTTCTTTTTGAAAAGCAATCTTTCAAAAGGATTTTCGATTTCAAAATAGGAGGTAGGACATTCTAAATTAACTCAAAGTAAAGGTCTTACCTGATTAGTCAACTTTTTCTAACTTTGCCCAAAACATCTACAACCTAGGCTCTAATACCACCTTTGGCATCAGAGTAATCATCTTTAATCCTAGTGAGTTAGAGAGCCTTAGCTTTGATACCACCTTTAGTATTAGAATAATCATGTTTTCCCAGTGAGGTATAGCCTTAGCTCTGATACCACCTTTGTAACACCCCGCCTCCAACGCTATTCTGATGGTATTTTGGCATGATTTTTTCACATGCACATTTCAACAAGTTCCTAGGACCATTCAAGGGGAGACGACACATGTCACATTATCTCTTTCTTTCTTTCTATGTCCCAATTCTATAGGACTCCCTGAGTACTCAACTCATAAAATAGATACCATAAAACAAGTGTGAAATAAAAAAAATTCCACCTTTCATTTATGAATCAGTATTCAATAAGATGTACAACATCTTCATGTTTATTACACAGAAGATAATCTTTAAACATTAAGAAATAAATTAAGGCCAATGTGCCCGACTCAAACATTTGATGATCTTTGAAAAGTGGACTTTGAGTTTAAAATCATCTTGCAGCCTTATTCTTCAGTTTCCTAAAATGTTAAAAGAAAAGGGTGAGCTTGAAAGCTTAGTAGATCTTTTCAAATATTTAAGTCATTATTTCAACCAAGAAAACCATGCATGTCAAACATTTTTGTATATTAGGTGATCAAACAGTTACTTGTTTATAATTGACGTTAAGACTAAAAGAAATTTTCCTTGGTATTCCCCATTAGGTCTAAAATATCGAAAGTAATGCCATAGGCTAGCTACTTATTCATAGCCCTATCTCAAGAGTAAAGTCTCAACTCAACTATTAGTCTAGGGAGTGAAATCTCCACTCGACTACCAGTCCCATCTCATCGAGACCTGCCTTGGGTGGGAATACTCACGACTAAATCCTCCATTGCACTGGTATGATCTTGTTTAATGTTTCTTTAGTGATAAATCACACAGTTATTGGATTAAGTCAGGCATACTATACGTAAGCATAGTAACAATCATTCAACACATTCTTGAGCATGTTATATAGCATAGTTCATGTGATCGTATATATATCATTCTAAGTATCATGCATATTTATGGCACATCAAGTCAAATAAAGCATGTGCATATAATAGTCATATTCAAAACACAAGCACACATGCAAGCTTTATTTCAATCAAAATAATAAGGTAAAACTCGAAAGTCATCTCCACCTTATACGCTTAATCCTTTGATTCCAACCACCTTCAAGCTTCAACCTTGAGTTTCAATACTAATGGGTTATTATCATAATCTAATGGTCTCTTATCATATATGGTCCATAATGGTCAAGAAAATCACCCTAGATGAGTCTAAGTATGGGATTGGGTCTGATTGCCTTGGTGGAGGAAAATATTACCGTGATAATCATAATAAAAAAAGTGAAAAATAGGAGGTGTAGAAGCCCTACCATGGTAATTCCTGCATAACCGAGGTAAAGTACCTCGATAACTAGTGGTTGTTGATGAATTTCAGTTGCATTACTCTGGTAGGGAACTGAGGTAACCAAAATATGTCTTTCAAATTTGGGTACACTACCTTGGTAGTATGAGTAGGTTTTCGCAGAAATAGGTAAAAGTGACGACATTACAGTATTAATGCTATCACTACTATGGTAACCAATCGGATGTCAAAATTTTTGGGCTTGTTTCTCTAATCTTTTGTGTTCCTACGACCATAGGATCCTACTACATAGACTTCTAGATGGAGAAACAAGCAATTGGAATTGAGGCATGTGAATTTTACCTTCATGGAACCTTTGAATCTTTTTGTTGCTCCAAGAGAATAGCGAACTGAGCTTTTGTTGTAGAATTCTACTTCTACTCCTCCCTACTACTCTAATTGTTGTTTAAAACAGCCAGAGAACGAAAAAAATGCCAAGAGGGAGGTTTGGTTTGATGGAGCATGGTTTATATAGAGTTTCAATGGACATAGTTTGGAAGTTTGGGTTGGTCACATGGTGGAAACCTGTCTAAAACCCTGTATTTTGTGTTTCCCATGCACCATATAATAGTAAGTTTGTGTTTTAGAAGTTGTCAATTCATTTAGAGACTTTCGTAGTCATTTTAAAAGCTTTCCAACACATTTCCAATTTTAGTTTTCTAGGCATCGAATACGTTACCTCATTAGTTTTCCACTTCACTACCATGGTAACGTTTTTCATTACCATGATAATTAGAGGGGAATGTCTATCCATTGTTCATTTTGTCCATCCTAGTTTGTCGAATCTTTCGTACATCGAAATGTACGTCTTTTCTACTCCAATTTCATGAATTTTCTCCAAGTTTTATTCCACTCTAATTATTTTACTTAAGTTTATTTATCAAATTCTTGTACAAATTTCGAGGTATTACAGTGCTATCTTCTCAACACTCAACAACTAATCCTCTGCTCGCTCTAGATTGATACCACCCCAATATGACTGGGGTTTCATGTCTGCAAACATCTTAATAATTTCTCATGAAAAATTTCTTTCCTTTGTCTCTCCCTATGGCACCTATGGGGTACCTCAACCTCCTCTTCGAACTTATCATCATCAATATTAGTTGGCTCAACTACAGGTGGAGCAGGAGGTGTTAGTCGCTACATATTAGCTACAACCTCATCTATCCTCCAATGTAGTGTAGCGTTAGATGATTGGATCAACTCTCCTTATGCCTGAATAAAATCCTCGAGCCATCAAAATTCATCTGGCTTAATAAGTGGTGGTGGTGGTACGGGCCTCCGTATAGGATCCTGAGGTGGGGTAGGGTCTTGTGGTACCTGCCATGGTTTACCATGTCTAGGTAGCATCTTAGTCTACAATGCACATACAATCATTTGTCAACGTTGACTTGCAAACATAACACCCCTAAAGCCTATCCTACCACTACTATGCAACATATTTTCAAAAATAAGTTTTGAAAAATAGAACTTTTAGATTCATATATTTTCGCTTCCATTTTCAAAAAATTGGGCTCTCATACCAACATTGCTAGGACCCACTTTTATAACAACCTACAAGTGGCCTGACTGGCACAATAGTCTGACAAGTCCACTTTACCAATCAAATTCATCGACTGCTATTAAGCTTCAAAATCCAATTATTTATAGTATTAAGAGTGCATCAGTAAAAGACAAGCGAAATTGTGTAATAAAAACAGTGGAAGTTTTTAACATTATTTACACTAACATAGTCTAGTTCAACTTTACATTTTTTTAAAACTCATACGTATTGATTCGTAATGTCAAAATAACCTAAAAAATAACCTACTATGGATTATGCCAGTAAGATCACGCGATCGCCACGCCATTCCTCTTATCCACACTAGATGAACCTAAAATATTAAGAGTAGTGAGCTCAATGTCCACATGAGCCTAATGAGTAGCAAGTCGCTATTATCTATTGTAATACACTGATAAATTCTCAAATAAGATATACAAGATCAAAAGTGAGTCCATGGAAGTATTAAGCACATGGAATACTCCATAAAATGGTAATTTGACCACCCAGAGCTAAAATGTTAATTTAGCCATCCAAGGTAAAATGGTCAATTCACATGAAAAATGAATTGTAGAACAAGACTGTGTGGAATAGTGAATGATTTTAAGTACAGAAAGTTATTTGGACAAACCGAGGGTAAAATAATAATTTTGCCATCAGAGGGCAAAATGGTCATTTCATTTAAGACTGGACACTTGTACCATTATAAAAGCAATATAAGAATAATTTATATAAAATAGAACAAAATAAAATATCCTGAAAACATTATAGAAAATGATAAATGTTAAATTAATATCTGTCATTAAAGAATATGCCCACATGGATATTTGAGGCATATTACAAATTATTAGGAAATAAATACACAAAGATTTCTGAATAATTAATCTATAAATAACCACTTAAATGAACATTCCAATGATTAGAAAAAGTTTTAAAAATAAAATGACTTAAAGCATGGGCCAAAATAACAGCTTATGGTATGAGCAGTGGACCCAACAGCTAAAATAATTGGAGACTGACATGTGCACAAAGTGTAAGCCTGAGAGCTAATTAATAAACAACATTAGGAAATGAAATATAATCATAAGTGGTGCCCCACAATGGAGTTCGAAATTTAAAATTTCAAACTAAATAAGAAACAAAAATTACCAAAGAAATTGCTAAAAATCTACACGTTCTAAAACCCTCTTTCTCTTTATGCAAGTAAGATAGAAGAAAGGTTTCTAAAATAAAATCAACTAAAATGAATGTATGACTAACTTCTAAAATTATTACTTGCTAATTTATGTGCTTGAAAAACAAGTAAAATAAAAAATTAGAAAGGTTTCCAAAATGAAATCAAGTCAAAAAAATGTATTGAAAACTTCTAAATTATTACTTACTAATTTATGTGCTTGAAAAATAAAGTAAAATAGAGAATTAGAAAGGTTTCTAAAATGAGATCAACCCAAAAGAACGTACTAGCAATTTCTAAAACCTTTACTTACTAATTCTCATGCACAAGAAACAAATAAAATGGAAAGGAAAAAAGTTTTAGAAAGGTTTCTATAATGAAGACATCTCAAACTTGCCAATTCATGCCCATTAAAACTTTATATAAACCAAGCATGAGCACCATTTTCTTCACTCCAGCAAGAATTAAACAAGCTTCTTCTTATTTTCTTTGCCTTCCTCTTGGCATCCCTCTTTTTTTCTTTAACTATTCTAAATAGTAGTTGGAGTAGTAGTAATGAAGTGTTGCACACATTTTTGTGCTAACAGTTGGAGAGATTTGAAGGAGATTCAATAGAGGCTTTAAGAGGAGAAAAGCTATTTGAGGTAGAAGTAATTTGTAAACTTTTACCTTCTTATTTTCATTTAGATATGATGTACATGGATGCTTATTTAGCCAAGAAATATGCCATGATTATGTATGCCACGATTATACATGCCATTAATTAGAGATGCATGCTTAAGATTGTATGAATAATGATGCATGATTTGTGTTGATATGATATATGCTATGACATGCCTATCATGAATATATGTTATTTACGATTTATTTTGAATATATCATGCTTCTATTTATTTAATGAAAGATTAAACAAAGATTATAACCACGTATCAATACAGGAACAAATTTTCATTGTGAGTGTTCCAACCAATATTTTTGGGATGTGAATTGAGGGTTCAGATTTAACCCTTTTTTATCAATGATAACTTGAAGGTCCAGATTTGACCTCATCCCCTAAATATGGAACACTGAGACGTATTACTTTTGGTCTTAATGTCAACTGAAAATAAACAACTATTTAAATCACTTAATGTTTTGAAGTATTTGTTGTGCATGTTATATTTGTTTTGAAATAATGAGTTAATTTCTTAGAATGATCCACTGAGTGCGTGAGCTCACTCTTCCTTTCTAATATTTCAAGGAAGCCCAAGTTATTTTATTTAAATTTTGAAGTTATTTCCACTGCAATGAACACAAAGGCTATGTACCTTTGAATTGATCAATAAAAGTTGATTTTATTTATTTCATGATGTAGTTATTATTTTTCATGAAGTCTACTTGTACATAAGTTAATGTTCATAGGAAGTCTCATGGATTTGGGACCGAAATAGAAAAGAATCAACGTTACAGGGCCCACCTATCTTTAAAATGTTTGACGACAGTGCAGTAATTGTGTTTTTCGAACCGAACAGGTCGGACTCGGGCCACGAGGGGGAGGCGGGGTGTTCCATCTACTTAAGTCTAGCATTCTACACACACTACAATAGGCACTATAATAATCATTCAATTTTTTAAAACCTTTCACATGTGTTAACTATAAAAAATAAATAGTATGTAGCACTGGATAACACGCACAATAATCATCCTTAGGCCAGGTTGACACATCTAAAGATCCATCGATCAATCCTATCTTAGGACTATCACAATCTAATGTTTGTACCTTAGAAGCTCTCATCCTTAAGCTAGATCGACACATTTGAAGATCTTTTGATCAGTCCTATCTCAATGCAATATCCATTGCATGTAGTAATTAATTATGCAACAACGATAAGTAAAATAAAAGGTTAAGTACATAAATAAAATTACGACTCACAAAATAACTTGACCTCCAACATTCTCCTAGTCGCCAATCGCGTCATGTCAATATTGACTCAAATACCAAAAGCTTATCCCGTTTGACACAGGTATCACTTTTTGGTACATAATAACCAATTTCTTCCTAATTTTGTTGTACAGTAAATCAATAGGATAATCAATCATTTTCTATGTTGTGCCTTTTTTCCATGTGAAATATTTTATAATGTTAATATATATATATATATTAATCCATTAATTTTATCTAATTGCATAAATGCAAATTAAACCTATCAATCAATATAATTTTGGTCTCATTGAGTTTAAAATTTCATTCACTATATTTATGTATCACTCAATTAAAATTTCATCACTAATACATATACTCACTATGTGTTAACTTCCAATTACCATATAATTCTTAAAGACTATATCGGTACAAATAAATTATATATATATATATATGTGTGTGTGTGTGTGTGTGTGTGTGTGTGTGTGTGTGTGTGTGTGCGTGCGCATGTGCGTGTGTGTTTTCTACACAATGATATACATTTCGTGTAGTTTTACTTTAATTGAATGTACACCCTATTTTTGGATAACACTATAAACTATTACTTTTACTAAAAATTATATCAGAAAAACAATAATTTATAGCTTTTCTATCTATTTTACATTGAAAAAAGCAGAAATAACTTACCAAAAGGATGGATATTTGAAAAAATAAGTGACTTTTTTGTTCCATTTTCTTCTTTCTTCTTTCTCCTTTCTTTGATCGTTTCTCTATTCTCAATTCCACTCCTGTGCCAGATTTTGAATTGTTTTGAATTGTGAGAATAAGCCAATACAACACATATATATAGATATTTATTGGGTGGGTCCCACCATAAAGAAATGATAAGTTCAACTTTCCTTATCCATCCACCTAAGAAAGAGAGCTCATGTTTTCTCTTCTTTTTTTTCCTTTTATTCTTCATGGGTCCCACCATTCTTACTTTCATTAAGTATTGTAATTTTTTTAACAACAATTTCATTAATTCTTTCTTATGGCACCATGCATCTTATTCATCATTAAGTAATGTTTGTTTTTCAAACCATAAAATCTCTTCATTATGTTCTCATCTATGTATATAAATTATATTGTTATTTCTATATATATATATCTTTATAATTTACATTTTCTTATTCTACGTGACATTATGTAAATTTATATGTACGTGTATAATACATGTTTATCTACATACGTCATATCCATTTGTAATAAAAATTATGATTTGTTACATTTACAGATACCTCACTCCCCAGATAGGGTCCTGAATAGGTAACTATCCTTAGGGTGTTACCTCTGGATGATATCTCAAACCGCAGGGGGACACTGAGGATGAATCATTTCAGTCTTAATGACAACACAAAACAACCTATTGTTTAAAACATCTAATGTTTGAAAGTGTGTCATATATGTATTTATTTTGTTGAAATAATGGTTTGAACATTTTTGGTCAGCAGTAACGTGGAGTGGCTAGGGACGTCATTACAGTCAAGGTTTAGTTCAGTAGTGGTTTCACTTTTGTTGGGCATGGTAGCCCTTCAGATTCTTAATTATTTTAATTCTGTATGTTGAATCATAAGAGGTCACGAGGCCCAAATAGTATTTAGTTTTGATATAATATTAGAGAATCATTTTGATGATGGTTATGTAACACCCCAGTTCTTGAATCATTCACATTTGTAATAGTTGACATGTTTTGTGTCACAGTTAGAGACTGTAATACTCCAAAAATTTATACGAGATTCAAAAAATGAAATGAAATAAAATAAACTATCAAATTCAAAAATTTGATGAAAATTTTTTGGGTGCAAATTGTGTATAATTCAACATAGGGAGCCAAAAATGAAAAACATAAATTAAACAAAAAAATAGAAATAAAACCACAAAAAAGGGATTTCTGCCACAGTACCACGGTAGTGAAATCACTACTACGGTAATGTGGTAAAAACTATGAAAAAAATAAGGTTGTAGGGAAAAAATCATCTGAATCGTTACTGCGGTAACATGGCAAATAATCCAAAATTGTGTGCAAGAAAAGCTTTCACTATGGCAGTAATGCAGTAAAAACTTCAAAAAGAAATAAGGTTGCACAAAAAAAATCATCTAAACCATTACCGCGGTAACACAGTGAATAATCCAAAATTGTGCGCAAGAAAGGCTCCCATTAAAAATTGGAAAGTCCCAAAACCCTAACTTACTAATTTTTGTGCACAAGATTGAAGAATTAGCAAGTTTTCTAGGCTGATAACACTCCAAAATTGCCAAATCCTACCCATTTGAACTCTATATAAACTCTACCCACACTTCTATTCTCGTGACCCCAACTGAACTGAACAAGTTCCTTCTTGCTCTCGTTGCCTCCCTCTTGGTATCTCTCTTTTTTTTAGCTATTCTAAATAACAATTGGAGTAGTAGTAATGAAGTTCTAAACAAAGTTTGTGCCAATAGTTGGGAAGAGCTGAAGGAGGTTCAACGAAAGATTCAAAAAGAGTTGCTAATTGAGGTGGAAGTGATTTATGAACTTTTACCTTGTTATTTTGATTCAGATATGATGTGCATGGATGCTTGTTTAGTCTAGAAATTTGTCATGATTATGCATGCCCTGATTATACACTCCATTGATTATAGATGCACGCTTAGGATTGCATGAATAATGATGAATGATTTGTGTTGATATGATCTATACTATGACATTCCTACCATGAATATATGTTATTTACGATTTATTTTAAATATACCATGCTTTTGTTTGTTTAATGAATGATTAAACAAAGATTCCAACTAATATTTTTGGGATGTGAACTAAGGGTTGGATTTAACCCCTTTTTATCAATGATAAGTTGAAGGTCCGGATTTGACCTCATTCCCAAAATTTGAAACACTGAGGCGTATTCCTTTTAGTCTTAATGTCAATTGAAAATAAACAACTGTTTGAATCACTTAATCATTTGAAGTGTTTGTTATGCATGTTATATTTAGTTTGAAATAATTAGTCAAGTTTTTAGATTGATCCACTAGGCATGTAAGCTCACCCTTCCTTTCTAATATTTCAGGAAATTAAGAAATCAAGGCTACATGGATGACAATTAGATTAGTACTTTAGAAATTTCATTAAATTGTAGGACATGTTGGCCCAAGTTATTTTATTTAAATCTTGAAGTTATTTTTGTTGTAATAAGCACAAAGGCTATGTATCTTTGATTTATTTGAATTAATTAATAAAAGTAAATTTTATTTATTTCATGATGTGGTTACTATTTTTCATGAAATCTACTTGTGCATAAGTTAATGTGCACAAGAAGTCTCATGGATTTGAGACTGAAATAGAAAAGAATTAATGTGACAATGCCCGCCTCTCAGTTGGCCCATCTAGCTCTGAAATACTTGCAGGTAGTGTTGTAATTGCGCCCTCCAGATCAAAACAAGTCAGACTTGAGCCATAAGGGGGAGGTGGGGTGTTACAGGGACATAAATATATTCATACCTGCTTTTGGCACATTTCACTATTCGAGAATCAGGATATCACTATTTCTCACATCAATCATCTCCTAATATCACCAAGTCGCATTCGATAACATATTAGACTGAAACAGACATAATAATTCATAACATGAACAACCAAAACTTTGAATTGATATATTAAGTCAAACGAGTCAAACCTAACCTCAATACTAATTGAACACTAGCCCCATGCCTGAGGTTCACATGAAATGACTCAATATCTAGCACCAATGGCCATCTCAAACAAATAAATAAACCAATGAGTAGTGGGTCCCATGCTCTAAAACTAGAAAATAGGAAACAAATGTCTATCTCTACATATCTTAATAGTGAGGTACACTACTACTACAAAATTACTCCTCACCACCTATCAACACAAATGTTTTTAGTGATCATTTAAAAATGAGTGAGTTGAGTTAGCTCAAGAGCCCAGTGGATCATACACAACATATTTTAAGTATTATTAAAGCTAAAATATAGATCATGCACACATTTGTCAAATATTAGGCGATTCACATAGTTCAATTATTTACATTTGACATTAAAATCGAAAAGACCTTCCTCGATATCCTCCTATTGGTCGAGAATATTATAAGTAATGCCCATAGGACTGTTACTTTTTTAGGACCCTAACTTAGTCATGAGGTATCAACTCAACACTCAGTCTCATCCCCCTACTATCATCGAACATAATAGTAGTATCAACACCCGCCTTGGGTTGGGGACACCCACAAGACACTTGATTGCTAAAAACAATATTAGCATCACCGCCTTGGTACGTGGTTAGATTTCTTAATCATCTTTGTTAAGTAAAATTAGCATACTCACAGTATCAACATTTCGGATAACATATTTTGATAAATTGTTAGTCATGCATGTGATCACATAGGTCATGTTAATTATCATACAATACAGATAACATATCTTCTAAATAGTATTCCTCATTCATAAGTCACATAGCATGCTATCAACAATATAACAGACTGGCAATCCTCCAAACAACTAATAATCATGTCCTTAGCATGCTTCTAAACATTTAATAAAAGTAAACAATCAGTCGTGCTATATATTTAGAACTAAAATAATACTAAAGAGCAAGGCTACTCATCTCTAACTGTTTCCTTGTTTAGTTCCTTTTGATCTTTATACTGTTATTCCAATCTCTTCGAATCCTCAACCCTTAAAGATAAAAATCATTCTCTTAGTGTTACAACCCACTTCGTAAAAGTGACATCACAATCAACACATAATACCAATTATGCTACACCTATGCATATAATACTATGTCAACCTCCTACACTCAAAACTATTCAATATTTACACAAAAATCTTGATAGGGTCTCCCCTAAAACTTTGTTTATCCGAAAGGAACATTCAGACCTGATGAACAATATTATCAATCCACATGTCCTTAATAGATAATATTACACATGCTATCATCGGTCATAACTCAAAATTCATAATCTACAATGTTCCACACTCTTAACTAGTATAAACAGATCCAAATCCCTCTAGTGATATTATATATACAATAATAATTATATTATACAAAAATATAGCCCACAAAATAATTAAACCTACGCACACAATAGTAGTTGAAAAGTCATCTACTCTTCTCGTGCTAGTCCCTTCCCTTTCCTATCTATTCCTGAAATATTGAAGATAATAAGTGAGTGTCAATATGCCCAATGAATAATCTTTATCTATGACATTTAAATGCATTTAAATAACCATACAGAAAATCAAATTAGATAAAACATTTAAATTCAGTATGCACATTTAAGTAATACATATATGCACTCAACATAGTGATTATGCTATTTTCAATGCATCATTTATAAAACATATGTACATCCATATCTTTTAAAAGTAGAGTTAGTCTCACTTCTTATCTAAACTGGACAATAGTAGACTATACCTCTAATTATTACATACTCCACAATCATTTCGAGGATTATCACATAGAGAAAGTCTGATACTTCTCATGGCTCAATCCCACATGGATTATAACATAAGAGGTATTATTCCCCATGGCTTTGTCCATCGAAATGATACTGTATTTTAAATCTACTCCTGCAAATCTAAAACAGTTGTCGTGTAAATAAAATTTTATGAATTTCAAACCAAATGCAACAAATATCAATATAAATAGCATGCTTATGTTCAAATCAATTTTATATCTACAATGTCATACAAATAACCAAGGTAAAGAAATACTCACATAATACAAACAACTAATCCCGTTGGGCACGTATCTCACTTCTTAGTATGATAATCAACCACTTTCAAATTTACTGTAAAATTTAGAATTATATAATTCATCATTTCATATATAATATATATTTTCATTTGTATTAGTTCTCATTTAACAAAAATCAAAGGTTTTGACATAATATCACCGTTCGCATAATACCAAAAATAATTATTACTCACCAAAATTACTACCCAATCACTTTCCAATATCTACTCTAAAATCTATGTTTCCAATTCACCACAATTATCCTATCATAGAAGCAATTTATATCCACAAATCAAATTCAATTTATTTTTATAAATAACTTCTAAAGTATTGATTTTTCATATTTAATCACATGCGTGCATTAAACCTCACGTATTGCTACGCATTAACCCGAATATTCTCAATGTATTTCTTCAAAAATTTTTTCTTTTCTAGCTCATTATAGCCCACTTATAATATTTATATTTATCATTCATAATTCTATAATAATAATAATAATAATAATACTATTATTACTATTATTATTATTACTACTATTAAATCACCATGCATATATACATATTATTTCTTTTTATTTACACAAAAAATTATTATTATTTTTTCTTTCAATACTACTTTAATTAATTAATTTATATACATATCGTGTATTTTTAATACATGTGTATAATTACACATATGTATACGTGTAGACCATATAATCACATATTTTTATACATATTTATTTTTATTTAAATTAATTTATATATTGCATTAAAAATGCAGAGTGTTACAAAAAGCATTTGCAGTATTTCTAAAATTTTAAATCCATAATCTAATGATCCCTGAGTGGTTATGGCATGTGGCGTGCATAAAGGAGTCATAATTAGGTGAGTATCATATATTTCTATCTCTAAGCACCATGGTATAAGGAGGAAGTGTCGCAGTAGTCAAATTGCATGCGTAAAAATATCAAGCACAGTGTCAATGTGTTATCATAGTAGGCTACTATGGTAACGAGTGGAAATATGTTGCTCTATTGCAATATTCTGGGAATTTTACAGAAAATCATGTCATTACCACAGTAGAGCCACACGTTATTGCAATAATCAAAGGAAAAATTCATGCATATAGTACATGGCTATTGTAGTAATCACGTGATTTTTTGGAAAATAACACTTTCACGCATGTTCTTCCACCCCTCGTTTCTTCTTGTTCCACATAGTCTAATACACCAAATCCACACTTAAAAAAAATCATACATTTTATTGAATAGAGGAACTTTATACCTTACTTCTATTCGTCACTTCTCTTGTTCGTCTCAAAAGAATGTCGTAGATGCTTCTAAGGTTTTGTTACATTGAACATGGATGGGAATAATCTTAAACAATGCAAAAATATGGATTTTGTGTGAGAACTAACGTTAACCTTTGTATAGTCATATGTGAAAGTGTCACAGTTTGAACCATTTACTACATCTGTATTTCTTCTTCTGTCTAGGCTCATGAGGCAATTGAAGAGAGGATGAAATGGAGTAGATCTAGTTGAAAATGCATGTGGGAGGAGAAGAAAGGTTGACAGGAGGTGGCTGCTTTAATTTGTGGAAGTTGCTAGGTGGAGTAATGAAATTAGGGTTTTTTCACGAAGTTGTAATTTTATAGTCTAACGCATTACCACGACAACACTACCCATTACTGCAGTAACCAAAACAATGTCCTTTACTGCACTTGTGGGATTTTCATGCATTACCATAGTAGTCCCATACACTACTGTGATAAGCAAAACGGTTGCATTTCTTCATTTTGTGTACTTCCACACAGTATCACAATAACATTATTCATTACTGTGGTAACAAGGGCCTCATGTGTTACATTCGCATTTTCATCATTATTTTCGTGTAAATTTAATTCAATATTCCTAAGAAGGGTTTATCGATTTTTTTAAGAAATTACAACCTACCCCCTTAAAAGAATTTTGTCCTCAAAATTTGATGAAGTAAGTTACTTGTATGATGTTGTCCAATTAGACGCTTCTGGTGAATAGGTCCAGACACTTCTTCCTCGTTTCACTTCCCAATTCCCAAGCCGCGGCTTCAAAATCATGATGTCTCCAAAGGACTTTGACCAAAGGAATATCCTTGGTCCTGAGATTCTGTACCTTATAATCTAATATCTTAATCGCTGGTTCCTTGTAAGTCACATTATCTTAAATGTTGATTTCTTCCTAGTGTATGATGTGAGAAGGGTCTAGTTCATACTTTTGTAGCATCAACATGTGAAACATGTTGTGGATTGAGGTCATTCTATTTGGCAAATCCAGCTTGTAGGCACACTCGCCAACTTATCTAAGTCTTTCAAATGGACTAATGAATCTCAATGTTAGCTTCCACTTATACTTGAATCGCTTGATCCCCTTTTGAGGGCTGATTCTCAAAAATACTCCATCACTTGTCTGAAATTCTAGAGGTCTTCTCTTCTTGTCTGCATAACTTTTTTGTTCACTTTGTGTTGTGGTCAATCTCTTATGAAACTTGACCTTATTATTCGTTTCCTGCACTAGGTTTAGCCCTATGAGCACATAGTCTTCAAAATTGACGTAGCATGATGTTGACCTATAAGGTCTGCCATATAGAGCTTTGTATGGGGCCATTGTATACTCACCTGATAACTGTTTGTAGGCGAATTATGCTAAATGCAAGTATTTGCTCCAATTTCCCTTGAAATTAAGGACACAATCTCTCCACATATCTTTTAGTATTTGTATGACCCTTCCGAACTTCCCATCTTTCTGAGGTTGGAACGCAGTGCTCGTGGTGAGTCTACTGCCTATTTCTTTCTACAAGCTCTGCCAGAAATGAGATATAAATCCAGAATCTCTATCTGACACTATTGTCTTAGGTGCACCATATAGCCTTAATATTTTCGTGAAATAGAGTTCTCAAAGTTCCCCAACTAGATCTATTGATCGCATGGGCAGGAAATGAGCCACATTTGTGAGACGATCCAAAATCAACCATACAGTATCTTCTCCCTTTTGGTTTTTGGGTAGACCCCTGACAAAGTCCATGACAATGTTATCCCACTTCCATTCTAGAATTGGGAGTGGCTGTAATATCCTAGAAAGCTTTGTGTTATGACTTATCATGCTGATAGATTAGGCATTGAGAGACATACTTCTTAATGTTTCTTTTCATACCTCCCCACCAATAGGTCTTCCTAAGGTTCTGGTACATCTTATCACCACTTGGATGCATTGTATACTTAGTCTCATGAGATTCATCCAGTATCATCCTTCTACTCTGCCCACTCTCTATTACACAAATTTTGTCCCTAGTTTCAATGTGCCCTCAGCATCGATCTTGAATCTTTGCCCTATCTAGCGCCTTCTGTTAGGTCGACGCTCTATTTAACCTATTTTTGTTCATCCCTTATCTGATGTAAGAGATCAAATTAGCAAATATAGCATATATGTGTGCCTATTCCCCGCTTAAAGTTACACCCAAGTCATAATCGCTAATTAACCGGTACATCTACCCTTTTCATCCCTTTCATTAGATTTCCTCCTAAGAACATTGGCTACAACATTAGCCTTTGTTGGATGGTAGTGTCATTGAAAGTCATACTTCTTTAGGAACTCCATCCATCTTTGTTGTTTAAGGTATAATTCTTTTTTATATAGATGTACTTCAGGCTTTTATAATCAAAAAATAAGTTGAACTCCAAGTCACATGTTGTAACACCCCGACCCCCAAATCCTGTGACCAATGCCATTGACTAGGCATCTTCGTCTCTCACCTTAAAATAGAATCAAGTCAAACATGCAGTTTCTCCCACTTTCAATATTTGGGAATAGATACATTACTTATATTCTTTCTTTCTCGTAACCATCCAATAAAACATGAGAATGAGAAAACATAACCAATAATAATATGCACGATTAAACATGGGGATAGCATGTCAACTAGAAGTAATATGGTTAAACTCATAAAGAAATAAAATATTCTGACCCCATGGATTGAGTTCAAATGAGTTAATAACCAATACTTGGCCCCATGGTCGAAGTCATTAAATAAAACAACCAAACAATTTAATTAAATGTGGGTCCCATGCCCTATGACTGTAATCAAATAACTAACTTCTACTCCCATACAATTTTAATATTGGATTCTATCAAGCTATTCAATTGGCCTTCAGTTACTTGCCTATGAGCAAGTATCTTCAGTGATTACCTGAAAAATAGATTAGTGGGGTGAGCTCAAGAGCCCTATGGGTCACATACAACACGTCTCAAACATTATTAAAGTCAAGGACATAAAACATGCAAACACTGATAAATCATTAGGTGTTTCAAAACATTTCAATTGTTTAGGTTAACTTAAGACTGAAAGGAATCTCCGTGGTATTCTCTTATGTCCAAACTCTTAGAAATATTGCCCCGAAGCCGATTCCTCATCATGACACAACCTTGGGAGTGAGGTCTCACTTGATCCTCAGCCCCTTCTCAACTACTACCACATTAGCTTGGATACCTGCCTAGGGTGGGGAAATACCTATGATGACACTGGACTACTGCCATAATATTTGTATCATTGCCCCCGTACATGGTTAGACTCTTAATTGTCTTTATTTAGTGACCACTAGCATGCATAATTTATCTCATCATAACAATACATGTATTTACTAAACATGTTGACAAATTATCATGTACTAGGTCACACAGATCTTGTTATCTAATAAATAGCATGGATGGCACATTCTTAGAATGGTATTAATGATAGCAACATGTAGCACACACTATCAATGTATCATATGTACAAAACATACAACAATTAATGCATCATTCGAAGCATGCTTCTATAAAAATAAACACATAGTCATGCTTTATATTTGAGGCAAAAATAATATTAAAAAGTTGGTGTAGTTATTTCCACCTATTTTTTGCTCCTCGTGTTCTAATTCTCACTTCGATGGTTTTGAATCTCAAATTTTGCAGTTTAGCATATGATTCTCATCAGCAAGCATTCACGTCATTTTAAACTAATAGCAGAATCATTCACTAATCTCTAAGTTATATGCTAGGCAAATGGGTTACTGTGTGGGCGTGACACTTGAAAACGAGGTCTGGCACTTGTTATCGCAATAGCTTGAGCATTACCATGGCAGTCCCAAGATCTTTCAATCACGGTACCGCAGTATAGAGATGGTTCACGTGATGGTCAAAGTTTCGTGCACGAAAGACTAAAAAACGAAAGGTTTATCACATCACCACTCTACTCCAAGCGTCACTGTGGTAATGCGAAACTATTCTCCCTCGTCTTTCATTTTCTTTCACGCATGGCAACGCTATGCGCTACTCTCTTGTTATATAAAACAAAAGGTATATAGGTTAGGACGATATTATACCTTGATGTGATTTGTTCCTCTTCTATTTTCTTTGAAAGAACATTCAAGAGTGGCCTTAGTGTTTTGTCACATAGCAAAGAGTGAAGTAACGTTATAAGCCATTGCAGTCCGCTCTATTGATGATGGAGTGTGATACAAAACTCATATAATTTTTTGAGCATAGTTTCTTACCTGTGTGTTGTTTCTCTCCTGTTATCACTTCTAAGTCTACAACAGGAAGATGGCACTGTTTGGAATTGATTAAGAACATTGTTGGGGAAGAAAGAAGTCAAGGAGTGCGGCTAGGTTTTCTTTGCCAGCAAAGGTGAGTGGCTACAGAAGAATTCTCGTGTTTAGGGTTTATTTGGGCTTATAATTATAACACCCCAAAGCCCCAAGTTCTTTTTTGGATTTAACCACAAGGCGGGTCTCGGTTCGTATTACTTTACAAGTGACTCACGCTTGACTTTCTAGTTCTTTTATCCCAATTCTCATTGAATACTCAGAGTACTTAAAAAGTAATTGGAGATAAAAGAAATCTTTAACATTATTTATTTATTGAATAAAGGAAATAGTACATAACTAAAATAAACTATTACAATGGAATATCAAAATTTGGGCAACATGCCCTTACAATTAAATAAAAATATCCTAAGTAGGTATATTCTAAGTCTTGATCATACATCTTTAGTTAATCAGTTCCCTAAAAGATATAAAGTAGGAAGGGTGATCACAAAGCCTAGTGGATCATTCTAAAACAACTAAATCAATATTTTAAATCAACAAGACATCCAAATCGAATACTTACAATCATTAGGTGTTTCAAATAATTTCTTTTCATAGTTATAAATTAGACTAAAATGGGTTTTAGCCCTTGATATTCTTATCAAAATACCTCCCTTGAGTGAAAAGACATTCCTTTATGTCAAGTTTCATTAAATTCAGGGCCTAACCCATATTCCAAGTATCTTGGGACATCACCCATATGAACTAATCATATGTAAAGAACACCCACAATAATCCCTGTGGATTACTGTGGCAGTACGTGGTTCTTATCATTAATCATCTTTCTTTAATCAACATTCATGAATCATAAAAAATTAATTAACATTCAGTGTGGTATCAACATGAAAACATTACATTTATGCATCATATGTCAAAATATATCTAAGCATGTGAAACCTAAGCATGGCATGGTTTAATGATGATTGAACATGGCATATATTCTAAACTGAAATTAAAATATGCATGATAACTAAATATAACGCATGCATGAATATCTAATTAATTTAAAAAAATAAAGTAGAAGTTTAGAAATCACTTCTACCTCAATTGAATCGAAATTCAGAAATATGGCAACACTTCAACACGTTCAAACCTTCAAGAACGCTCAAGAACACTCAAGAATTGAAAAGAGGTGCCAAGAGAGAGGCTAAAGAAAACAAGGGGGATCTTATCAGCTCTTGCTTTGGGTTGAAGAGAATGAGAGCACAAAGGTCCTTTATATAGATTTTCAGCAGGCATAAGGGGATGTTTTGGGTGTGCTCACATAGGAAATCTTTCCATCTTTCATGTGTAAATGTTTTGGCATGTGAATCTTTTCAATTTCTTATGGTGCACACAATTTGGGCATATGAGTAATTGGGGTTTCCTTTTCCTAGTGTGAACACAAAGTTTGAGCTTGATTGAGTTTCCTTCCCATGTGTGAACAAAAAGTTTAAGCTTGATTGAGTTTCCTTCTCATGTGTGAACACAATCTTGGCTTGAGCAACTTTCCCTTTTTATTTCTTGGGGCGTCAAGTACTTGTATGCACATGGGAACTTCTATTTGTGAAACCTTCTAATATTGGAAACTCTCATTCTTGGTATCTTTGGTGTGCTCATGGGCAACCTTCTAATATTGAAAACTTCCATTCTTGGTTTTCTTGTGTGCTCGTGGGCAACCTTCTAATATTGGAAACTTTCTATTTTCTTTTCTTTGTGCACACATGTGAGCAACATAGTTTTGGGACTTTCTAATTTTTCATCTTTCTTTTCTTCTCTTGGATGCAATACCATGTAAATGTTTCTATTTTCCATTCCTTCTTTATTCTTGTGGGACACACCACTATGTGTGTAAATATTTATATTTCATGTTTTCTCTCACATGAGACCATGCTTTTGAGCAACTTTCTAATTCCCTTCTTATGACACCCATATTGATGAATGAACTTCTAATGAATTAATTTCATTTATCATTTAGGCCTCGATAATGTTGAACCTCAATTTTCATAAATTTATCTTTATTTCATTTCATTCCTCATTTCACTGAGACTTTTTGAGCAAATGGGCTTCTACTGAATTAATTGGACATATAATTAAAGGAAATCATTTCATTTTATTTTGTACAAATTTTTCGGGGTATTACAACCTATCCTCCTTAAAAAAATATTCATCTTCGAAATTTGTGTACATTCATTCAGGTGTCGTTTCCTCAGGTATTCCTATTAAAAAGGTGTGGATACTTCACCTTCATTTCACTTTCCAGCTCTCGGGTGGTTTCCTCAACTCGACAATGCTTCCAAATGACTTTTGTAACACCCCAACTCCCGATTTTCTTTTTGTAACGAGTTGTTGGGGCCCCGCGTGGGCATGGCACGCCCATTTTGCAGGAGACTTCAGACTCAAGTAGTTCACCGAGAGCCAAAGGCTACTTAATTCCTTCTCTTTCTATCTATCTCATGCTTCAAAGTCTTTCTTTCAAATAAGTTATGAAATCAATTTAAAATACACAATGATTATTAAAATGCCAATTTTTTTCAATAAAATGAGATTCATCAAGAAAATGTATGCAGTAGTTCTAAATACTTACAAAATCAAAATGAAGGCATATTTAACAAAGCAAAACACTTTGTAGTGGATTAATAATTTCAAAATCATTTTTAAAGCATACTATGAAGACAAAAACATGGCCCATCTAGCCTAAGTCCCAAAACATTTAATTTACATGTGAAACAGTTTAAAAGATGGAGAGCACATGCCCAGTTCAAATCATTTACAACAAAATGATAAACCATTAACCCAAACACTATGACAACCTCCCAGTGAGGTCTCACCCAACATGACGGGATCGCATGGCTAGTCATTCCTGCAATATCAATGATCACCTGTAATGAAATATGGGTGAGCTCGAAAGTCTAGTGGATCATCCCTACTCATCACTAGCATTGTACAAACTAGAATACACAACATGCAAATACTTTCATTATATTAAGGCATTTCAAACACTTTATTGGTCAATCCATCGAGTTTTGAAGACCGAAAAAGCTCTGCCCTCAGTGTCCCCGTGTGGTCTGGGAGAGAATTCGAGGTAATGCCCAAAGGCTGGTTATCTTTTGGGACCACGATCCAAGAAGAGAGGTCTTAAGTGACTCACAGTCCGATAGATCAATCAGTTGTCGTAGCCAGCTTGGGTGGGACACCCACGATGACGCTATGCAGCCTATTATCGCATTAGTACATAAAGTTATTAAATCTTAATTTAATCTTTTTTAGTTACATATTCCATTCCAATTCATAGTAATTCAATACACCAAATAATTCAAAGTAAATCATATAGACACCCATTTTTCATGAAAAATAATTCCTCAATTCATAATCCATACATATTATTGAAGTGAATAAGCAAACATCATGGTTTCTCAACAATCCATTCCAATCAAGATCAATCAAGTAAGTCCTAGCATGCCTTTGCATACATGTTAAGCCAAACAAGCATCATGTTATGCATTCAAAATCTGAATAATACTAGTGAGCAGGGAAATCTCGCCTACCAAATACTCAGTTCCCTTGAGCCATTGCTCTTGTCTGTAGTTGCCTTAGATCTTCAATCTGCTCCATTAAACATTTATAGCTCATGAGTTCAGAGCATTCTTCACTTGTTTAATAATAATCTAATGGTTTCACAACATTTGTATCCCACAATGTATTCAAGGCTAGAACGAAAAAATGAGTCGAGAACTCATTTGCATAACCACGGTCACTGAAACTAACGATCGCGTTACCACAGTCACAAAAATCGGCAATCGTTTTGCCATGGTCGGTTACCGCAATAACTAGTGCACAGACTGATGTTTTCCAATTTGTTATCGTGGTCAGTTATTGCGGTAACTAGGAGGCTTGTGTGTAATACCCTGTAATCTTGTATTGAATAAAATGAAACAAATAAATTTCATTTGATTGAATTTGGATGAGAAATGAAAATGAGTCCATTTTACGGATAAATTTAGTAGGTCCAAAGCTCCATTTTAGTAAATCTTAAGACCTTAGAATGACCTCAAATGACATGAACTGATCAACTAGACAACATATCCAAAAATTAGTTCAATTGGCCAAAAATTAGGGTTTCATTTGCCTAATATCCTTTAATGGAGTCTAAATTAGGAAAGTAAATGAAATGAGAATTACCTTAGCCAAATGATAGTTTGAAAATGTGCATTATTTTAATATGAACACAAAAATATATGTTAAAGGCCTTAATTCTTAGTAAACAATGAGATATAATTTTTTATTAAATTCATGTGGACCCATAAATGCATGGCCACCCCTAAACATGTGCAAACCACATAGGTGGAACTCCATGATCTTGTACACCCTCGCCCTTCTCAACTATGTGAGACATTTCCTCTTTATTTAGAAACCATGAAACATGATCTCATGTGCCTACACACATTGATAATATGCACCCACACCCATATATACAAAGATATACCATGCATATGCCTGTGTGTGCACATATGTGCGCAACCCTAATTAAAAGTGTCTAAATGATGAACCATGCTCACACACCAACCCTAGCTGCCACCCTTGGAATGTGATCTTGCGCACATCAAAGATCAAAATCAGAAATGGAAGGTTTTTGTGATCAAATCAAACTGCCAAATCAAGGAGATTTACATGCAATTGGGCTAAAATACCCTTTGTGGTGCACCAAACCTAATTGAACCAAGATTAGAAGCTTCCCTACCCACAATTTGAATTGATTTACTTGCTGATTTTATGCACATTACCCATAGAAACCAAGCCAACAAAAACCCTAGTGTGTATACTCCCATGACGCCATAAAGGAAATTTTCCACGAAATGTATGCATGATGCCCAAATAAATAAATTCATTAGGAAACACGTCACGAGCACAAAATTTGATCTAGATGGACGTCCTAAGTGGTTCACAAGTTGTTCTAAATCTATTCGTGTTTACACATAAAGGAAACAAAGAATGATCCAAAGATTTTGTGCAAACATGATTAGGAAACCCTAACAAGCACACTTGCCCTATTCTATGCAAACTGTCCCATTTAGCAATGGAAAGTTGCTCAATTGTGAGCTGCCTTAGCTGCCCAAGATGTCCCCCCTAGCCTCTTGAAAATCTATATAAACCCCCCTTGTGCACACTTATTCTTCATCCCAAAGCAAGAGTTGATACTTTCCTATTAGCTTGTTCTAGCCTTCTTCTTGGTAACCCTTCTGTTCTTGAGTGATCTTGAAGTATTCTTGAGTGTCTGATTGAGTGTTCTTGAGTTGTCTTTGAAGTGCTACAAGTGTTGAAGAATGGAACCTTTGTTGAAATTTTGAGAAAAAGCTTCATAAGGTGGATGAGATTTCCTACACTTCTACTTTGCTAGTTTAAGTTTTCTAACATGTTCATGCATCTTTTATTTTCAATTTAGGACTATTATTTTTAGTTTGCAACATATTTGATCGTGATTTAAATTTAGATTATCATGTACGCATGTTTTAAGCATTCATGGTACCATGTCATGCCTAGTTTCATGTTTAGGTTTGATTTGAATTATGAAGCACGCTATGTAATGTTTTCATGCTTTTTTTAAATGTTTTATTCTTGATTTTACTATTCTAATTTTTTATTCAAGAATATGTGAGAATTAAGTTTAAGACTTTGAAGTTTATGAACCACCTACTATCATAGTAATCTAAGTGATGTTATGGTTGTTCTTTACATATACTGAGTGTATATGGGGCTCATCACTTAGTGTGGATAACCCAAAGTACTTGGAATGTGGACATGAGATCCTTATTCCAATAGAGTATGACAAGATGAATTGTTTTTTCATCCAAGAGTGGAATGCTTTGATAAAAACATCAAGGGATTAGAACCCCTTTCAATCTTAACGAAAACAATAACCAAAGATGTTTGAATCGCTTAATTGTTTATAAGTGTTTGAATTTGGATGTGCTTTTGATTTAAATTAGTAATTTAGTTGATTATGGCATCCACTGGGCTATGTGTTCACCCTTTCCTCTCATATTTTTTAGGAAATTAAATCATGAAGACCACTAAAAATTAGACAGGGTTTCAAATTTGAAAATTTATATGTAAGACCATGTTGCCTAAATTTTGATTATTTAAATTAAGACTTCCACTGAATTTTAATTCTTTTTTAAATTGAGTTATGTACTCTCTCGTTATTTGAAATTCAAGTACGTACTTATTTATTATTTTATTGAATGAATAAGATTAAAGATTATTTTATCTTCCTTGTAATAGTCTTACTAAATTAAAGTAAAATTGTTTGGATTGTGTGGTAATTATGAATTAATAAGACTTTAGATAATTGAATAGAATATGATGCAAATTGTGTACTTGTAAAAGTAACATGGTCTAGCCCGCCTTGTGGTTAAGTCCAATTGAAAATCTCAGGGGTTAGGGTGTTACATTGTGCGTATTCTGTATGCGTTACCACGACAACTACAGGATTTTTCCCAAAATGCCATTCTCACGTCCCATTTGTGGTCCCTTTTTAGGTCTTCACATTCAACCACATAGAATTAAGCTTATAATACACATCTTACACCCACGGTAAACATTTAAAATTTGAATAGATCAAAAAAATAATGATATACCTCTTGCTATTTGCTTTCTCCTTTTCGTTCACCTTCTACACAAGGCCCCAACCTTCAATCACTTTTGTTTTCATTCCATGCACAACATCCATACTCAGAACACACCAAATGATAATGATTGAACACTCATTCAAGAGGAGAAATGTGGCTCACCTAGTTTGTCCCTATGCAAGACGTGAAAACCCTCAATTCTTCCTAGCTTGGTGTAGTTCTTCTTCCCCTTTTGCTTAAGAAATAGCTAAGAATGATTTGAGTGAGCTAAAGTTGTTGAAGAACTCAGATGGAATCGAGGGAAATCGAAGTGAACTGATCTCGTGAAGAAATCACAAGCTCTAAGAGAAAAATGGAGGATTTTAGGGCTTCGTACGCACGAATTTCTTTACATAGTCCTGGATTACCACAATAACCAGTGCAAAACTTTATTTTTTTTTGGTTTTTTCCATCATTACCATGATAATCACATTTCATTACCGTGGTAATCAAGTAAATGTACCATTTTTGTACATTTTCTTGTGATTTCCAATTTCATAGCATCTTTATAATTATTCTAAGTTTACTTATATATATTTCATGCAATCATAGGTCTAAAATACTATTTCTTATTTATTTATTTACTTATTTGATATTTAAATTGTTGTAAAATACATGTCAATCTTATTTAATTTCAGAGTATTACAACTTTGTCTAAGGGAATATCTTTCATTCTCAGGTTTTGTACCTTGTGATTAAGGATCCTCACTGTCGCTTCTTCATAAGTGGCATCATCTTGGATATTCACCTCCTCCCAATGGATTATGTGCGAGGGATCCGCTTCATATTTTCCTAGCATCAATACATGGAACACGTTTTGTGCTGAGGTCATTTGGTTCAATAGGTTTAAATCATAAGCGCATTATCCGATTCTTTTAAGTATCTCAAATGGACCAACAAATCTAGGCAATAGCTTTCTCTTATATCCAAACTGCTTAATCCCTTTTTGAGGACTTATCCTCAAGAATACCTTGTCTCCTATTTGAAACTCTAGGGATCTTATGTATCAGTTTGACTTGGTTATTCATCTCTTCCATCAATTCTAGCCTAATAAGTACATGATTTTTAAGTTCAACCCAACAGGTTAGTGATCTACAAGGCCTCCCATAAAGAGCTTCATATGGGGCCATCTTTATACTAGCCTTATAACTATTGTTATAGGAAAATTTTGCAAGGTGTAGGTACTTACTCCAATTTCCCTTAAAGTCCAAAACAAAAGACCTCAACATGTCTTCTAACATCTGTATAACTCTCTCAAATTGTCCATTGTTCTAAGGGTGAAAAACAATACTCATGGTGAGTTTGGGGCCCAACTCGTTCTGTAGACTTTGCTAGAACTATGAAGTGAATTAAGAGTCTAGGTCAGATACTATTGTCTTGGGCGCACCATGAAGTGTTATTATCTCTTTTACATAAAGTTCTCCCAACTTATTGACTTGGTCCGTGGATTTAATTGGCACGAAATGAGCCACTTTAATGAGATGATCCACAATTAAGCATACAATATCTTCTCCTTTCTGGTTTTTAGGTAATCCACTGACAAAGTCCACGACAATGTTATCTCACTTCCATTTATGGATAGGGAGTGGTTGTAACATTCTAGAAGGTTTTCGGTGTTATGCTTTCATCTACTTACAAGTTAAGCACTTGGAGATATACTTCACTACATCTTTCTTTATTCCTCACCACCAGTCGACTTTTTTGAGGTTTTGATACATCTTGTCATTGCCTTGACGCATCGTGTACTTGGTCTGATGGGACTCATTCAATATGGCCTGTTTACTTTGTCCATTCTGAGGCATACAAATTCAATCCCCAAGTTTTAGGGTATTCTCAGCATCTAACCTAAAGTCAGAATGTTTACCTATTCAACTCCTTCTATCAGGCTAGTGAGCCACTTGTATTACCTTTGTTCGTCCCTGATCTGATGCAGAAGGTTCAATTGGCAAGGCATGTTATAGAGATAGGCTCATCTGTGATTCAAGGTCACTGATAATGCTCATTTTGACACTAAATTTATTATCTTATAATTGAGCATTATCATATTTTAAGGCTCATTATTTAGTAATTAATTATAAAATATATTTAACTTCCTTTTATATAAATTCATATATTTTCAACGAGATTAATATATCAATATTAAGTCACATGCATTATATAAATTAATTATAATTAATTATTAATTACGCGATATTATTTGTAGGAATGTAGATAATGAGAGATTAATGATAATGGAGCATGTGAGCTTAGGAGCCTCGAGATCATCAAGTTTGGTAAGGTATCACCCCACTTAGATTCATAACACTTGGCGCTATCTCATTCATCCATCATTAAAGTGATGACCTTGCAATCTCGAGAAGCATCAATGGTCAAGATGGAATTGGAGGAATCTCAAGACATATGAAGACATCTTCATCATCCACCTTTTCCTTGTTGTGAATCCCGAGAATAATCTAATGGATAAGTTTAAATTTATAAGAGAACCAATGTTGATAGTAATTAGTCAAGTAGTATTCCCAAGAACCCACATGACACATTTTCCCTTTTAGCTTAGTCCTAGCCCATCTTATTTCTCTTTTTTCACATAATCATCATTAAGGAAAGTCTCTCTTACACACCATCATTGTCCTTC